>VZTH01010725.1:114629-219534 GCA_013397815.1 Aleadryas rufinucha
TTCTTTTTTTTTATGGCCGCCCTTTGAAGTGTTTCAAATCCTACCCCCCCCCCCCCCTTTTTTTTTCCTTTTTTCTCTTTTTCTGAAATATGTGTCATGGACCACCATTTAGAAAATGTCATGTTAGAGTTTCAATACTTTTAATATTTTATGCATAAGAATAATTAAGAATAATTAAGTTGAACATAGTTAAATTTATGATGTCTTACTACACATAAAAATGTTGATTGTTCAGAGAAAGAAAATAAGCAAATCCAATTAGTTTTATGACTTAGAATGTAAGCTGATAGAGGAGAGATTTACAGTCAAATGCTTGCTCTAAGGAATATTGAGGTATTTTATCTTAAGTATGCTAGCACACAAATGAGTATTAATTTTCCCAAATCAAAGATATAACTGTTCGAAAAGTCATGCTCATATATGTTCCTTTTTGGCTTCCAATCAGCATTTAATTATTCGATGTAAAATGAAGTTCTTACAGATAGAAAAAGATAGATTTTTTTTTTTTATCCAGCGTTCCCTTTAGACTGTGAAGCTGGATGTGTAATCAGAACAGACTAACAGAAGTCAAGTGAGAGGAAAATGAAATCTCAGATTAATTAATCATACATGTTTACCCTAAATTTGAACTATTGAATCACAGAGATTGCAATTCCTAAGGTTTCAACTCTTCATAGAGCAAAATACTGGCAGAGATTTCTAAACTCCATGAGAAAACTAAAGCCAGGGAGCTGCCTTGAAATAGTTAATACCTCAATAACCAGAACAAATACTTTATTAGGGATAACCTGCAGAACACAACCTCTTTCTGTTGCTCACTAGCAGGTAACTTAATAACTACCAGCATGTGGGTTTACAGGAATTTCTGGTTTTAAGTACCAAATTTTGTATACATAATGTAAGATGAAAAGGCTGACTTAAAATGCCTGAAATTGATCTTAAAAATTGTGTAGAATTTTGCTGAGTCTCTTGACTTTGCTGTTGGGTTGTTTTTCCTATGCTTGTATGGGTCTAACTCTGGAGTGCAAATCCTGCAAACACTCTTAATATTAATATTTTAATCAATTGAAGCAAAAATGCAAACACACTTAAAACGCTACAGGCTCGTTTCTATACAATGCTGTATTTCCAAACAGTGATGTATAGAAATGGGTTTAAAGGTATCTCAGTATGAACACTGGAGCAAATGTAGCTCAAGAACAATCTCATCCCAATGATGACTGTGAATAGGCTGAAATGAAACCAACTACTAATTTAAAAACAATAGTAACGGGACGCTAAGTAATGGAACTCTAGAACAGTTTTGTGGAATTTTCCATTCCTTTTCCCAGGTAAAATTTTCTGAAATTTTTTCTGGCTATTTTCTCTTACCTTTTGTGTTTGTTTTTTTTTTTTTTTAAATTTTTGTCCTTTCAGGAGTTGGTGGAGAACTGAATCTGAATATTAATACTTTTTTTATCTGTATAGAGTTTGTTTTCACATGGCTCTGTTAAAATTCTTTGCCCCAAAAGATGAAGTTTGTTTATTTCATTATTCAGTGGCCTGACCTGAAAAATTCCACAAAAAATGGGCTTAAAACTGTAAGTCATAAGAAATCTTCATACAAAATACACTTCTTTTTGGTTAAAAAACCAAAAATTGCTAAAATTATGATTCTTGTCTCAAAAGAATGTCATTTTTTTTTCCAGTTTAGGTGTGTTTATGAAACTACAGTTTTCAGAGTTATCTTGGAACCTTTGCTTTTTTTCCCACACCTCTGGGAATGCAAAATGCATCACATGAGAGAAAGAGGTCTTCCTAATAGCAACTAGCTGAAGAACTGAATGATGTCTGAAAGAAATCCATCCCTGAAAGATATTGATTTCAATGAAAACACATTGACTAAAATACATTTTGAAACACAGAGGCTCAAATAAAATCAGAAAAAAAATGGGGAAGAATTTTTGCAGTTTTTCTTCTACCCACAAAAATATCCCCAACAAAAACAGGCTTTTTTTCCACTTATCTCCCTGTCCTGGTTTTGACCAGAACAGAGCTCACTTTTTACATTAGTTGTGAGGGAGCAGAGTCTGGACCCACATGTCTAGTCCCACATTTTATTCTATACCAACTCATGTCATTGCTTGGAGGTGGAAGTAAAGGACTTTCTCTTCTGGGAAGAAGGGCATGGCTTTGGGTGGAACAAAAGCATGGTGAGGTAGGGAACCCATCGTCTGCTGTTGATTGTGGTCCATGATGAGTATTTTTTCATGTGAATCGCCTTCTTTTTACATGCTTTTACTACTAATATTGTTGCTGTTACTTTTCATTTTCTTATTTCATTACTGTTTCTAGCAAATTGTTCTTATCTCAGCCTGTGGTCTCTGCCTTTTGTATCTCACAGGAGCAGGGAAAAGAAGCAGCTTGTGGTTTTCTTTTTAGTGGAATATTGAACTGAGGAATACCGTTCTTGAAGGGCTTTGACAGTTCTGAGGAAGACTTGGATAAGCAGTTAATTGTGTATAGCTAAAATCAGGATATGTTAGGAATTTTCTTTATTCCCTGTGTTTCTGAAAAGTGCACGATTTCTTCATGACACTCTGTGGAGAACACTGCAGAGCTTGATGTGAATGTTGTATATCTGCCGCCTTCCCACACTAGGGAATGATCTTTTTTTCTAAGAATATCTGAAAACAAGGACTTTCAATATTATAACTTATTTGGTGGTGCATTTCAGAGACCACCCTCCTTTATCCTTTGCTTTGTTATCCTTCATATCCTCGGTATCCATACAAATAATTTTTAATTGATTCTGATCCAATTTTCCTTTGTATGTACTTTGTTAAGTCATGCTTTCACAATTTTTTATTAAAACCTACTTTTGCTAATACCTTTGACTGTAATTCCTTAAGTGACCTAACCACTCATTCGCAATGCTATGCAGGCTCAAAATTGTTCCACAGTTATAAAATTATTCCAGCCACATTAAAGAAAAAGACACAAAAATATCATGAACTGGTAATGGCAACGATGTAAAACTACTAAATATATTTCTGCTAAAAAATTACATTGCAATTACATTGCAATCAAGTTTCACTGCATTTTGAATGCTCCACAAAAGCCTCCAATGTCTCAGTGTTGGTAATGAGAAGCTGGTTTTTGCCTGAGTTACTTTACCTTTCTTCATAGAACTAAGCCAATTTTTTCAGCACACAAAGAACATTGACCTGTTAGTATGAGTCCAGAGGAGGACCACCAAGTTGATTAGAGGGATAGTGCACCTGTCCTATAAGGAAACACTAAGATAATCAATATTGTTCAGCCTGGAGAAGAGAAAGCTTTGGGGTGACCTAACTGTGGCCTTCTGGTACCTGAAAAGAGCATAGGAGAAAAATGGAGAGAGACTTTTGACAGGAACATATAGTGACAGGACAAAGGATAATGGCTATAAACTGAAAGAAAGAAGGAAAAAAAATTTTACTGTGATTGGTGGGGAGGCACAGGAATAGGATGGTCAGAGAAGTTGTGGATGCCCCATCCCTGGAAGTGCTCAAGGCCAGGTTGGATGGAGCTCTGATCAACCTGGTTCAGTGAAAGGTGTTACTCCCCATTGGAGGGGGTTGGAATTACATGATCTTTAAGGTCCCTGCCAATCCAAAACCATTCTATGATTTTGTAAAATAAGGCTTATAAAACAGGTCTTTTATTTTAGTAGTATTCCTGGAACTAAACTAGTTTGGTCAGTTCACCCTCTTCACCAGAGTTTTAAGGAGTTTAAAAAGAAAGTTAATTGGAAAATGAAGGACAAATAATTTAGTTTGTGTGTCTTCAAAGTAATTTAGTAGAGGCATGAGGTATCAGAATATGGTTAGAACAAAATGCCAGTCTTCTAAAAAAACATTATTTATCCAGTCATTAGTTGACAGTTACTTTCACAGGTTGTTAAGGTTTATTATCTAATGAAATAATTATAGGGTTTTTTTGAATAAGACATTTCAAGACAAAAAATATAATAGGTCTTGTATCACAGAAGTTGTAGTGCATTAGCCTGGAGAAGAGGAAGCTGAGAGAAATTATTTCCAATGCATGCAAATAATGTGAGGGTGGGTGTCAAGAAGATGGGGCCAGACTGTTTTCAGTGGTGCCCAGCAAGAGGATAAGGGGCAACAGACACAAGATGAAACATAGGAAGTTTGATCTCTATATAAGGAAAAACTTCCTTACTTTGAATGTCGGAGAGCACTGGAACAGGCTTGCCCAAAGAAGCTGTGAAGGCTCCTTCTCTTAAGATATCCAAAGTCCATCTGATATGATCCTGTGCAACCTGCTTTAGGTGAACCTGCTTTAGCAGGCACGTTGAACTAGATGATCTCCAAAGGTCCCTTCAAACTCCAGCAATTCTGTGATTCTCTGTTTATCACTGTGGCTAAAGGGATTATCTTACTTATGCAGAGATAGGTTTCAGGCTTAAATGTAGAGGGTTAAAATACATTTTCACAAAGCAGCCATGATTCTCTTGCATTTTATGAATAATATATGAAAAACTGACATCTGAAACAGATGTATATATGTACTGTGTCTATGTATACGTACATTATAAATTAAATAGATTATGTTCTTAGATTGTGTTTTTGATGTTCCATTATAAATAGAAATATAATTGCTTCCCCTTAAAACCACTTGAGTACAAATTAATAGTTTAATTTAAAAGCTGAAGATGCCATGAATAGGAGATGAAATTCACAGATTTGTCTCTGTCTAAGCTTTGCGTTAGCCAAAACTTTTACCACTGAAAATGTTAGTTTACGGAGGTACCATAATAACACTTGGATTCTAAAGTCATACTTTTGAAGTAACTTCTTGAAGTTTCTACAGAAATGGATATTCTTATAGTCCTGTCCACTTTTTTTGCTTAAGTCATGTTTCAGAAGTCTTCACAGAATCAAAGGACAGTTAAGGTTGGAAAGGACCACCAGGGGGGTCAACTGGTCCAATCTCCCCATTCGTCAGCAGGGTCATCCCAGAACATATTGCACAGGTTTGCATATAGATGGTTCTTGAATATCTCCAGAGAGGGAGCCTCCACAATCTCTCTGCACAATCTGTTTCAGTGCTTAGTCACTAACACAGCAAAGTTCTTCCCCACATTTGGGTGGAACTTCCTGTGCATCAGTTTCTGCCTGTTGCCTCTTGTCCTATTGCTTGGCACCACCAAGCAGAGCCTGGATCCATCCTCTTCACACCCTCTCTTCAGATACTTACAAACATTGATGAATTCTGCAAACTAAGCACTCAAATATTCCAGACAATTCAGTACTTTTGCTCTGTTTTGCTCCTTGTTTGACTGCTGAAGTTGTTCAAATTCTCTGATGTCTCAGGTGTTCCAACCAGCACTAGGTGAGAAGCTGATAATGCCTGGCGCCAGGCAAAGTATGACTGCTAAAAACACAAGCTCTGAGTAATCAAAAAAAAGTAAAGGTCAGAGCTGCAGGAGGTAGATCAAATGAGATATAAAGTGACTCAAAACATGATAAATACTTTCTTAATTTTCCTTTTTTTCCCCCTTTTTTTGTTTAAAAAGAGTCTAATGTCAGACACCTTTCCTTAAAAGCAGCAAAAGCAAAATTTAGCAAAATGCATTGAAAAATGTCCCAGTCCTCTCGTGGCTTTGTTTGCTTGTGTTTGTTTGTTTTGTGTGTAGCTTGGTTTTTTGCCTTGTGATTATGCAATCATTGTCTGCATTTCTGAAAATGTTGACTATCTTCATCTAAGAATGCCTTTAGGATATAACCTTTAAATGATGGGAAAATGTGTGAATAAGTAAAGGTATAGCAGCTCTACCAGTGTGCTTGTAAGTGACTTGTGTTTGTTGCTGTCTTTGTTATTAGTGTGCAGTTGAAGATGTCTTTCTAAGACAAATAGTACTCTGCTTGATTGCAAATAATACAAGCTTTCAGTCTTGCTACTGTAACTGACATAAATTGTGCNTCAGTGGTGCCCAGCAAGAGGATAAGGGGCAACAGACACAAGATGAAACATAGGAAGTTTGATCTCTATATAAGGAAAAACTTCCTTACTTTGAATGTCGGAGAGCACTGGAACAGGCTTGCCCAAAGAAGCTGTGAAGGCTCCTTCTCTTAAGATATCCAAAGTCCATCTGATATGATCCTGTGCAACCTGCTTTAGGTGAACCTGCTTTAGCAGGCACGTTGAACTAGATGATCTCCAAAGGTCCCTTCAAACTCCAGCAATTCTGTGATTCTCTGTTTATCACTGTGGCTAAAGGGATTATCTTACTTATGCAGAGATAGGTTTCAGGCTTAAATGTAGAGGGTTAAAATACATTTTCACAAAGCAGCCATGATTCTCTTGCATTTTATGAATAATATATGAAAAACTGACATCTGAAACAGATGTATATATGTACTGTGTCTATGTATACGTACATTATAAATTAAATAGATTATGTTCTTAGATTGTGTTTTTGATGTTCCATTATAAATAGAAATATAATTGCTTCCCCTTAAAACCACTTGAGTACAAATTAATAGTTTAATTTAAAAGCTGAAGATGCCATGAATAGGAGATGAAATTCACAGATTTGTCTCTGTCTAAGCTTTGCGTTAGCCAAAACTTTTACCACTGAAAATGTTAGTTTACGGAGGTACCATAATAACACTTGGATTCTAAAGTCATACTTTTGAAGTAACTTCTTGAAGTTTCTACAGAAATGGATATTCTTATAGTCCTGTCCACTTTTTTTGCTTAAGTCATGTTTCAGAAGTCTTCACAGAATCAAAGGACAGTTAAGGTTGGAAAGGACCACCAGGGGGGTCAACTGGTCCAATCTCCCCATTCGTCAGCAGGGTCATCCCAGAACATATTGCACAGGTTTGCATATAGATGGTTCTTGAATATCTCCAGAGAGGGAGCCTCCACAATCTCTCTGCACAATCTGTTTCAGTGCTTAGTCACTAACACAGCAAAGTTCTTCCCCACATTTGGGTGGAACTTCCTGTGCATCAGTTTCTGCCTGTTGCCTCTTGTCCTATTGCTTGGCACCACCAAGCAGAGCCTGGATCCATCCTCTTCACACCCTCTCTTCAGATACTTACAAACATTGATGAATTCTGCAAACTAAGCACTCAAATATTCCAGACAATTCAGTACTTTTGCTCTGTTTTGCTCCTTGTTTGACTGCTGAAGTTGTTCAAATTCTCTGATGTCTCAGGTGTTCCAACCAGCACTAGGTGAGAAGCTGATAATGCCTGGCGCCAGGCAAAGTATGACTGCTAAAAACACAAGCTCTGAGTAATCAAAAAAAAGTAAAGGTCAGAGCTGCAGGAGGTAGATCAAATGAGATATAAAGTGACTCAAAACATGATAAATACTTTCTTAATTTTCCTTTTTTTCCCCCTTTTTTTGTTTAAAAAGAGTCTAATGTCAGACACCTTTCCTTAAAAGCAGCAAAAGCAAAATTAAGCAAAATGCATTGAAAAATGTCCCAGTCCTCTCGTGGCTTTGTTTGCTTGTGTTTGTTTGTTTTGTGTGTAGCTTGGTTTTTTGCCTTGTGATTATGCAATCATTGTCTGCATTTCTGAAAATGTTGACTATCTTCATCTAAGAATGCCTTTAGGATATAACCTTTAAATGATGGGAAAATGTGTGAATAAGTAAAGGTATAGCAGCTCTACCAGTGTGCTTGTAAGTGACTTGTGTTTGTTGCTGTCTTTGTTATTAGTGTGCAGTTGAAGATGTCTTTCTAAGACAAATAGTACTCTGCTTGATTGCAAATAATACAAGCTTTCAGTCTTGCTACTGTAACTGACATAAATTGTGCTAGAAACTGTCAGTCACGTGGATTCATGACAGCCATATCTTCAGAAAATTGGCATTTCATTCCATAAAAGAAAATGATATTTCTTACAGTATGACTTGATCTATTCAAAAAAACAGAGTCTAGCTTTTTAAAAGGGGATGTTATTATCCTTGTGCATTTTGCTTTCTTTTTTTTAAGGAAAATCTACCCAATTATAGGATTTTCCTAATTTGTGGAATTTACCAATAGGTGATCAGGCTTAGACAAATAAAAAATTAAACTCCATATGTCTACAAGCTATTCCAGTGAACTCCCCTGTCCTCTGAGGAGTGTGTAGATTGCCAACCAAAAGGAAATTGTGTTGCCCAAACATCAGCTAGAGTACAATATAGCTACTGATCATTAGAGTACAAATCTCCAGAGTAGGAAATGGCTGTCTCTAATCTGAGTTGTAACATTTACATTTAAGTAGGGAGAAGACCAAGGTGATTGTGAAGCTTAACACCAACATGCATATTAATTTTACTGACAGCTTGAATTCAGTGCATTCTTTCTGCTCACTGTGGCTGGCATTGGAACACTACAGTTTACTTGTACAGTATTAGTAATATAGCACAGATGCAAGGACAGCTAAAGGGGAAAAATTCTGCAAAAAAATCCTGAAAATGTTGAGACTTATCAATCACTCAAAATTTAATTATGTTCTTGGTGTGTGCTGTAAAATATGGTTATGAATCAGCTTTTTCTTCCTAGTTCCACATTTGAGGATATTCCAACATACAATGTGGCCAGATCTCTGCTCAAGGTTACCCATAGAAAGGATTAATTGATTTATATAGGAAGCTGGATCTGACAGTGGATCTCTGATGAAAGTCCTAGCAACTGAGCTAAGAATGTTCCTGCTTTTCTGTGTGTCTTTGCAGTCTTGTTCAGAAATCCAGTCCAAGGGATGACATATTTCTTCTTTAAGACCTGGCTTTGAAATAAGTATTTTCTGTCAAAAGAAATTTAAAAAAACAAGAAAAATGATGACCAGCTTTAATAATGAGCACTCAAATATGAGCACTTGATTTTTAGGTGAAACTGGATAATTTCAAATTTTTTATCAACTAAGTTTGACATGCAGCAGTCATAAATAAACAAGCAAAAACTACATGACTGCTATTCACTTGTTTTATCAGTTTCTCTTGGAGCCACATTTTCTCCAAATGATAAATTTATAACTGTCATACTACACTCATCTGTTCTTTTCAAATATGCCATACATATTTAAGTAGAAAAGGCTGACTTCCTTGTCATCCTTTTTATTGT
The DNA here is from genome assembly GCA_013397815.1 of Aleadryas rufinucha. Classification (NCBI taxonomy): domain Eukaryota; kingdom Metazoa; phylum Chordata; class Aves; order Passeriformes; genus Aleadryas; species Aleadryas rufinucha. Next base: position 123,739 of record VZTH01010725.1, read on the forward strand.
GGTTGACTACCTTTATTGCAATACTGTTTAGAACTGTAATATATCCACACCTTGACTATTGCATGAATATTTGGCTAGAAAAGATCTAATAAAACTAGAAAAGGCTAAAAGTAATATGACAACAATTATGAGAAAGGTAGGAGAATTTCCATACAAAACAGACTAAATATGACATTTCTTTGCAATGGTAGCACAATTATCTGATAAAATTTTTTCAAGAATGAATGGCACAGAGAAGGTGAATAGGGAATTGTCATGTCTACTGAAAAGTTCCAGTATCCATTTGAAGCAGAACAAAAGGAAGGGGAGAGGGCATATTAGAGTTAAAAAGTAACTACCAATTAATTGTTCATGATATAATTTTCAATTGGAGCGAAAGATCATTTTCATATATACTTGATTATGTTGCCAAAAGTAGCTGAAAGTATAACAAAATCAGAAATACTTGAGTCTTCCTCTATATTTTGTGATCGGAAAAAAAATTACAGAAGCATGTTATTAGATAGCATTTTTTTTCCCAAAAAGTACTTTGGATTGGGTTTATCCAAGTCACAATTTGAAAAGAGGAGATTCTACTTGGTATTGGAAAGAGGTGACAGACTGAGTATAATGATACAATTTTTATCCTACCACAGGAAGATATACACTAATGAATAGGAAAAGGATGAAACAGGTGGAGACTATTTGCCTATTCTCAGATGCACTGCCTTTTCAGGCAGTACTGCTGCCCCAAAAGTCACTCAAGGATTTTTCCAAGGCCATAGAGTTGGCCATATGGCTGTTTTGCTTAGGGATTTCTGAAACTCTACTCCCTCCTTCCTTTCTCATAACTTCCCTCTTCAAATTGGCTTTCTTATCATATATACTGTCTAAAATAAACCTTGCCTACTCTTCTATCCCAGCATGCAATCTGGGGTTTGTTTTTCTTTTGACATGGGAACATAACGTGCTTAAATCCATGAGTTTACTAAAATGAAGGATAACAGTTCAACATAAATATTTTAATGAGTTTCTAAAGCATATTTTTGTCCCTCTCTCTGTATGGGTTATACGTAAGTGAAGTATTAATGTTCCACACAGACATAAATGATGTCAACATGATGTAATTCAGAAATGGTACAGAGATAAGTGAAATGCAGATTTTGAAGTGTGAATACATATGCATATACTGGATTGACTTCTGAATAAAGTTGAAACAAATTAGTATAACTTGGGGAAATGTATTTTTTGCATGACAAAAATTCAAAATTAACAACTTATGCTTCTCACTTCACTTTTGCTTATTAACTTCTTGAAAATAAACAAAATATTCTCACTGCTGGTTTCATTAGCTGTAATATGGAGAGAATTGTTCCTTCTAATGTATCCACCAGTGACTTAAACTAGTCCGATAGTTCAGATTCATTGAAAAATTTATTTTACAAGGTGAAGCCCTTCTTCCTTTACAAATGCATCATGTTATGTATCTTATACTCTTGCCAGTATCTGTACTGAAAAATCACAGCCAAGACCTCGCATAGTGAATTGAAAATACAATATAGAATCCACAAAATACGGGATGGATGCGTAGATGTGAAAAAGGCTTTATAACAATTATTCATGTTAAGTACTATTATTTCACAGCTTGAAGGCATGAAGAATTTTTTTGATTATTAAGATAGAAGATATATATTATGAAAATGTTTATTTGAACTGAAAAAAGGAGATTTCCACAAAGATCATTGGTCAAGCTATAATTCATCTCAATTAGCCTACAAATTCTACCAAAAGATACTTCCCAGAAAAATTGTTGATTGTATACATTGAATTTTGAAGCTTAATCACTATAGAACCAGTTCGGAAAAATTCACAATAAACCAGTACATATCATTACATAAAGATTTCAGGAACTGTAATGAAAAGTATAAGTAACATCTTTTGGCCATCATTCTTTATCTTTCTTTTACTGAAACAGGTTTGCTAAGCTCTCTTTTAAGATTCAAGCAATGAAATACTGTAACTTGCTCTGATAAAAATAGACGACAGGGAAGAAAACACATTGCTGGGAAATCTCTCAGGATATCTGTTGAACATTTGAAAAGTCATAATTCCACTGGTAAATAGAAAAACAAGACAAAAGAAGATGAGGAGAAAGCTGTAAAGTTCCTCCTTTACATAAGAGAGTAGAGAAGTGGTGACGATTAAGATGTTAATGTGTGTGTATGCATGTATATGTATATGTATATTAGCAGCTCAAGAGAGATTTAATGAAATAGCAAGGCCAGTGGCATGAAAAGCATTAGTTACTTCATAATGGTACTAGAAGGAAGAAAAAAGAAGCTTGGTGTAAATGATAAATCTGCAAAAGTAACACATGAAAGGAAGAAACACATACTAGTCTTCTGTTCTGTATTTGAAAAGTATCAGAATTTAGATGACATTGTCTATGCTGTGCCTAAAAGACACCTCTTCTAGTTGAGTTTCTTGTCTCAGCCCAAAAGTGCAAGACTGAAGAATATGAACAAGGAATGTAAATTTGATACTTGCCCCTAGTCATTGCAGTCATCCAAGCAACTGCAGCTCAAAGTCTTCTGAAAAGGATGTGACTGCTTTGTCATCCGTATGTCTTACTTGATCTTTCTTGATTGACCTGTTTTTTCAATTTTAAATCTTTAAGTTTTTTCATCCAGAAAGTTTTTGGAACTGAAAGGTCCATGTATGTAATCACACAGGGCAGTAAAATTGAGTATGTGACAAGAACTCTCTGAGATTTTGCACTTAGATTTTTTTTAAGGTAGAAGCCCATTAAAAGTGTTTAAACATCTGTGTATGTGATAGACTGCAAACTGATCTATGAATGAATATACATTATTAGTGGGATGATTTCCATGTGATTGTGTTTTATCACACCTGCAAGAGTTAAAAGTTTTCTGATTAAGATATATCACAATACAAACTCTTTGATAATAAAGGCTGATACAATAGTAAACATCAAGTGGAATTAAATTGTTCATACAGAGTAGTCTGACTTAGTATTCCAACCAAAAGCTGGTAATATATGTGGGCCTGTGGAGGAGCTAATATCTAAAGTATTTTAAAGGGACACGTTGTTAAACAACATCAATTAAAAATGGGTAAGGAAATGGCATGAAAAAGATTTTCTTTTAGGTTGAGATTTTCAGCTAAAATAAACTGGTATCAGGTTTGATGAAATTATTTAGTATTTTTTATTATAGATACATACCACCAAAACAACATGGATTTATATAACTAATTCTGAGTATTTACTCTCACATAATAAATTTCATACAGACACCTGGTAACAGTACGGCCAATGATCTAGGATTATAAAGGGCCATCATGATCAGAAGAAAACCATAGGTTATTATTTTATATAAAAGTACTCTGAAGTCTACTTTGATTGTTTTCTAAAATACAATAAATTTTCTGTAATAAAATCACTTAATGATATCAACTTTATTTGAAAAGAACTTAAACTCTTCAATGGAAGAGTTAAAAAGTATGATAAGAAATGACAGCTCTTGTTTTCAGGTTAATGACAACTGTCTTATACAAGAAGGAATGATAAGCAGGTTTAGCAGAAATTCCAGCATTATGGGCTAAAAGCAGAGAGCTCTAACCCATGTTACTTTAATACTTTCATTAGATGTCTAATAGTTTCAAGAGATGTAGAAATCAGCCAAAGGACAATGACTGACCTCAATGTTCTCTTTGTTTTTTTTTTTCTTTTTTTTCAATTCTGTAAAATGTTTTCATTGTGATTTCCACAGGATATGTAAAATTCACACTTTTTCTGAGACCTTAAATGAACACCACAGAATGTAAGGCTGTCATGCACCAGTAACAAAGTCACTAAAATAAACTTCTGTCTAAATAAATATGATGAAAACTTTCTCAGGTTCCTCCTAAAATTTCTTTCAGACCTGTCACACACCTGTTTTCTATGTGATCTCACTTAGATATTTAACTTAAATCTCACTTTTTCTAAATTCACAATTCTGCTATTGTGTTAGTGACAACAGCAGGACACTTCATATGGCCATAAGTACTTCATTTTTGAAATCTGTCATGAAAAGCTCAAATCTTCTAAAAGTTGTCTCTGATCCCTTGCAGGTGTATGGGGAAAAATGGTTGAAAAATGAGTTCATCTAAACTTGCATGCATATTTGAAAGCTTTTCCAGTTCTGCTAAGTTTAATGAGAGAATAGGGTGAATGCTTTCCTTTTCATTGATACCTAGGATACTGGTTGTCAATTACCTGAAAGGTGCTAAGTAATAGTCAGTCACAGATGTATTTTGCTAAAATTAGAATTTTTTCATGCTTATGACTATAGTAAAATCTACACTACTCACTACTCACAGGCAAAGATCTGTAATTTTGAAATATTATACTAAAGTATTGCAAAATACACTTCTCAAAATATTTCATAGGTTCCTTGCAGGGAATGTTTCAGCATTTGTGTCGAAAACAATAATGGAAAATAAATTGAATTTGAAAAAACAGTGGACTCAACAATTAGAAATTTTGCTGTTACTTATGGAAGAAGTGATGGAAATCTTTTACCTAATACATATAAGGTTCTTACTGGTTTTAACTAACTCTACAGAGATACACCTTGCAATACATCTATATTTTAGGTCTGAAATATTTTTTTAGGAAAAGTAGTAAAAAAAAATTGGTCTCAAACCAATACAGTACTGATCTTTGACTACAATTTATAAGTGTACTTTAAACTTAACAAAACAATTGCACAGATTTTTATTTGTTGTTTATTAGGAAATAATTTGTTTCGGTTCTGCTGTGATTCATTAATTCAAGCTGCACTTTAGTATTAGTATGTGACATTACTGGGCATTACAGATCCCTGGAGGGGAAGTACTGAATCTTAAGAAAATATGCAGTTTCCAAAGGAGAGGCTGTATTAACTATATATGTAAATATGTAGTTACACAACCATGAAACTACACACCTAAAAGCAGGAACGTGCTTACTATTCTAAATGTCATAGATATTTTTCTACTGGTTTAATTTTTGCAATAGCTCTTCAAGTGCTGTTTGCTCCACATTTGCAACTGTGAGTAACTGCCTTAATTTATATTTGTAACTCCTTTGTAACTCCTAAGAGACTCAGTATTACTGTCTTGAAATGTAAATTGAAATGGAAATGTTCCTTAAGAAGCAGAAAAAACAGTCTGAAAGGGCTGAGTGAGGGTCCGCTGAGCTTTACATTTGTTTAAAAAGCGCCCATACTGGGCAGGACATTAGAGGACATCTCACATCAGATGCTATTTGACTTCTAATCTTGAGACTGGTACAAACAGAAGGCCAAAGAGTAAAGGATAATCTTAAAGTGGATATTTATGATGGTTTTCCTGCTGATTTTAATTTTCTTCTAGAACAGTTTTGTGAGGATTAAGACCAGAATATTTTAGTCTGTAACTAAAAACTTGAGATAATGAAAAATGCATATGAGAAAAAAGTTGCATGTTTACTTTAGTTTTGTTTCTGCAGTGCAAGCAGAAGGAAATGATTTGTGAAGAGGTTTTTTGTTGCATGACCTTGATTTGTAATTCATTAAAAGGAAGGTTATTAATGATGGGAAAAATAATGTGCTCATAGTTTCATTAAAATGTAAATTTCATTATAGGATCTGACTGGATTTTTTTCTTAGGCTGCCTTTATTAGGCCTCTCAATGAAAGTAAAACCCATTTCTTATTTAGCCAGTAGAACAGATAGTTTGGGTTGTAAATATCAGGCTGGAGTTTTAGTAAAATGATTACCTTTTTTTTTTATTATTTTTTTTCTGTTTTAAAGGTATGACTGTCCCAGTTGCATTTAAAATTTAAGGACTGAGACAAATCCGTACCCTTAAAACAGGTAATAGAGAAAGTATTTATGAGTTATTTTACTGAACCCTTATTAGCCTAACTGCAATTTGATTCTGTAACATTTCCAATGTGAAATAATGCTGCTTCTCACTGGCAAATCAGCTTGCACATAGTAAATGTTGAAATGTCACAAATTGTATCAGCTGTTGTACCAAATTTCACCTCCATACATCCCAAGGCATATAATTTAAAGGGAAACAATGAATATATTATGCATGCTTATATTACAGATATTTTGTGGAGACCTCATAGCCACCTTCCAGTATCTGAAGGGGGCCTGGAGGGAAGCTGGAAAGGGACTCTTCATCAGGAACTGTAGTGACAGGACAAGGAGTAATGGGTTCAAACCAAAAGAGGGGATATTTAGGCTTAATATTGGGAAGAAATTCTTTACTCTGAGAGTGGTGAGACACTGGAACAGGTTGCTTACGGAGATTGTGAATACCCCATCCCTGGCAGTGTTCAAGGCCAGGTAGGATAAGACCTTGAGCAGCCTGGTCTAGTGGGCAGTGTCCCTGCCTGTGGTAGCAGGGGTCGGGATTAAATGATCTTTAAGGCACTGTTTCTTTTTTGTAAGAAATGTCCAAGCATAATATTGAGTAGAACATTAACTTTGCTTTGGCTTTTTTTCTTTCACTGTTTTTTCTTATTTTGTTTCAGATCTTATTTTATTTCAGATCTAATATAGTCTGAAGTCAATGCAATGTTACCATCCTTACTGAGGCCAAGTGGAGAGGGAGGCAATTTTTTACTACAAAGACCGGACAAACCAACATGAATCACAAGTGGATGGTAACGTTTTTCACTATAGCATTTCCCAAAGTGTTTTGCCTTATTGCAAAGACCTTCCAGTGAAGTAAAGCTTTGGTTATATGCCCAAGATTTAAACAATTAAAGTTCCTACATGAGAGAAAGAAGGTACCACTAGAAAACAAGTAGAAGATGGTCTGTCTGACCCCTCGTCCCTGCTCTGCAAGGCATACACACTTTTAAAGAAGTAATGAGACATTTTAATCTTTTCCACTTCCTCTATATCAGTGGAGAAATCATTCTATTCTGCATAAGGATATGGACCAAGAGATGCTCATGCCTTAGTGACATTGTCTAGAGGAAAGCATGCCTCCAAGCACATGTTGATTTGAAAGTTTTTAATAATGAAATTATGTTCCAGGTTTAGAACGCATTGAAAATTTTGGGAAAGTTTCCACCATGAATTAGGGAATGCAAATTTAAAAAGGAGGAATCTGTCAGTAGTAGTGTACCACTGGAATAGTAAGTACTCCAGACAAGCACTCTAATCCACAAGTTTTCCATTTTTACATGCTTTTATTCACTGACATGACCTTACATCTGGAATCTGAGAAATCTTTCCTACAGGTTAGTTATAAGACCATCATGTGCTTCTGAAAAGTTTCTGTTCATGAATCAGTATTTTGCACTGAAACCACCTCCTCAATAATGAAAGTCTTGGCCATCTTGTATGCTGAGGCTCAATGTATTCATTGGGATTGAAATAAAAAATGCAGTGGAAAGGTTGCTTTTTAATTTGGTGCTATTGTTAAATACATTTTCTATGCTATAGTTTACAATCCGGCTGCTGAGTAAGCATAAGCAGAGGCACAGTTCTGATCTCTCAGTTTATCTCCCTGCTACATTTGAAATGGGAACGTGTATTAATATATATCTATATATGAAACAAATATGTATGCTTACAGCTGTACTTTTTGTGGTTGGAAAAATAGGTAGTTGTAAGTAAATAATTCACTCACACATAAGTATGAAAAAAACCCTCTTTTGCAAATTGAAGATGGATAAATATCCTTCATTTATCTGTGTTCCTATGTATTCCTGCATAGAATAAGAAGACTTGAGTCTTTTCCACGTGCAGTTTATGCAAAAAAAATATTTTTCTTCTAGTATAAGCTTTTTCCAGTCCTATTTTCTCTTCAAACCATTTTATTTTGTTTTCTCTCTTTCTTTATCACTTTTAACATATAATAAATAGTCTATCTAGTTTATCTGCCAAGAATCCGTCAAATATGTTTATAATACATCTCAGCTCCTGGTGCATTCTTGAAGTGATTAAGATTAAATTAAATTAAATGTTTACCTCTAACCATCAAAGGAAAAGAAGGAAACAGAAATACCTTGCAGAGGAAATTAGGTTGTGGCATTAACACATAGCTTTCTGCGTGTCTAGCATAAGTGATATTAAACAGATGCTCACAGAAAGACTGAGGAATTTTAGAATATAAAGAATTGTAGTACTTCCAATTTTTTTTTGCAAGCAATTATGTTTACAGGTTAACTGTCTTCAATTGGTGTTAATCTTAGATTGTTTAAGTACTTATCCTGTGCTGTTCATGTTTCTCACTTATTCTGCTAAGAATGCTCAAGAAAATTTTCCCAACCGCAGCATTTATCTGCTGCTATGGTAATAATACATTTTTTTAAAAATCTCTTATCTGATTGCGCAGCCCTCTTAGCTTGATGGCTCAGAATATTTATGGTATATGTTTTTATATACCTGCTGAGCATTATGAAACAAGCCTTATGAACTACAGCATTAAAAGCTCTCATAACCAGGATATAAAGTTGGAAAAGAGAAAAAGTGAAATGACGATGTTTCAAGACATATTATTATAAACACACTGTAATCAGATGCTGTTTTTTATAATATATCTTCTTAGTTCAGATATAGCTGACTGTGGAAAAGAAATGGGAACTGGTTGTGGCAAACATACTGCTAGCGTGTTGTCATGCATTTTTTCAGTTAACATTTTAAATCTTTTTAAATACATGATCTTCAGGGATTTTTTAAGTGAGTTTCTTCCTCCTGAGATGAATATTTATCAACCCACTAAATAATGTCAAGAAATAGCTAGATATTGAATTAAAACTGAGTCTAAAAATTCAGATCAATGATAAACAATCTAACAAAGCCAAATCTCCAAACCATTTGGATTTGAGATTTTGGCTGCAGGTTATTTCTGTGATATTATTAATGTTCTGTCAAGTTGTTGGCCATTACAGGCAACTACAAACAACAGTAACTCTAGATGTAGTAAAACCAATGATCCTTAATACCACAGTATCATCAGCTATAGTAAGGGATCAAATTGTGCTGCTCATGTGTTCCTGAGAAAGTAAGGTTTTCAACATGAACTATGAAAATCAAATATATCTTCAATTGTAGTTGATTGTTTTGATCAGGGTCTTCAAGATATAGTGGTAGTTTCTAATCAATCACTAACCCACTGTTGTTTTCTTACAATGAGAACCAAAACACATGTAATTTTGGGTGTTTATCAAATGCCTGTGTATTTCACTTAGAGTCATCTACGGTTATTAGTGCATTCCTTCATGAGAACTGAAGCATTAATCCCTACCTAATTTGATAGGTACTGGTACCCGAGAGGGACCAGTAAAGGGTGGAGCTGTAGGTAGGCACCATAACTGTGAAACAAGGGAGTCCTATATGCAGGAGAGGTCTGAGATTTGTGTGTGCATTCTGGTTATCCTGGTAGCTGTTTTTTTCATTCTCTAGGTGTGCTTATCTCTCTTAGTAGGGTAGAGACAGACTAATCAGCTCAACATAATAGGTTTAAAGAGAAACATGAGATGAAATGGGGCACTCTGTCTGAAACAATGCTGTCAGAAAGGCCATACAAGTGGAAGGTTTCTGTTGGAAACTGCCAACAAAAACTTTGTGATAAATCATCTTTATCCTGATTTAGCTGTAGATAATCTAAAATAATGCCATATTATTAGATTATAGTTTAAAAGAATGCATCTGCTGAATGAAGTGTGCTCCTGGTGTTAAAACCTCATGCATCCTTATTGGAATACAGTGCATTAGCAAACAAAAATAATTTTATGGAGTTACTGAAAATGAAATTGAGAACTACAAATCTGACTCCATGATTTTGCTTATAGATTTATTCTGGGGACAGTAAATCTTTGCTCATTGGAAAGAAAAAATTATATTCTTAAGACAAAGAAAATGATAGGAGATGCAAAAAGTATGGGTTTGAAGAGAAGCGTTTTAGCCTACTCACTTATTTTAAAATCCATCTGTGAATGAGAAGAGATCACTCTCAGTTATAATCTGCAAAATTTATTAACTGCGAAGTTAAACATTTTTGGTCAAAAAACCTCAGAAAGTGCCTTCTCCTCATCAATTAGTGGCAGGAATTTTTTTTCTCCTGAAATAAGTAAAAAAGATAAGATATCTGAAAAAACCCTCCAAAACCCAAACCCAAACCCCGATCTGAGGAGGGCTGCCAGCCTCCTGCACTCCCTTGGAGAAGAGATGCCTGAAGGGCAAAACCTCCCAAGAGATAAGGGCCTTCCTCAGGCTTACGGTGACCAAAAAGTGGGCCTGACATGCATTGCTCCTTTTTATGGTAATCGTCACTATCCTGTTGGCTAACTGGTATCCCCCTCACCCTTGCTTTCCCTATAAATTCCCAGAAGGGACCCCGGCTCAGACAGGAGAGCCTGGCCGCTGGTCCCCTTCACAGGGATGGCTGAATAAAAGCTTATCTGTGGAATACACCGTGCCAGACTCCCTCATCTCTCCTGTACCCAGGCCTGCTGGGATGGTCTCTTATGAGCTGATCTCACAAGGCTGAAATCCCTCCGAGCTGAAATCACTCGTAGCCAAGCAGCTACATTTTAAGAGACCATCCTCCGCTCCGGAGGGATTGCTCCCCTGCTCCGGAGAAGTTGCAAATGCCCCTTGGAAAGGCTCTTCCCTTGTGGGACGCTTTCTCCAGGAAGGTCGCAACCCTGGATCGCCTCAGGGCAGCCCCCCCGAGAAAGTGACACCGACCAACATAACAAACAAAACAACAACAACAAAACAACAACAACAAACCCCTCTGAAGTCCCCCACCAAAACCAATCAGGTTACAATAAATACTTGCATTTCTTCTTTTGAACATTACTCAGTCAGCAGATTATACACAGCGATGATAATTTTTCACGCTAGATACTTGAAAGATATGCTGGCAATTTTTCAGTTATCTCATAAAAATATAGACAGAGGAAGGCAATAATAATTCTATCTTGAAAGTTAAAAGAGTAGGAACATATCTGAAAATATCTCTAAAGCTCTTCTGGGATATTGTGGTCTGACACACGGTCTACTTTATATGTTTCCCCGCTTCCATCTATTATAACAACAGTCCCAGGGCTTTGTATGTAGATTACTATTTAATTGGTGCTTCCTAATGAAAATATGTTGGTATAATAGACAACAAAACAGTAATAATAAAAAGGAGAGATTTGTTTGTCCTTGTTGTTTTACATCTGTATTTTAGCTGCTTAATTTATTTCAGCAGATATACTCAGTACAATTTTGAACCTAAATGAACTCAGTCTATCTACGTCTTAACATTAAACATTTTACCTGCAAAGGCAGAGATAAGCATTCTATTAGAAAATTCTGTGTACCATGTTCTATCATTTTTAACAGTTAAAATGCTAAATACCAACATGTTGTAGCAGAAGAAATTGAAATGTTGGAATACATGGGAATTAAGCAGAGTAACACTAGACCTTGTGTTTCTAAAGATATGAGTTTAGATATCAAAGGTAAAGGGAGTACAATCTGTTCTTGACATACATCTTTTATTATGCACTGTGGGTGCAGAGTCATCTTGCAAAAAATATTTAGCTCATATAATTTGGTTTCATTATATTTATTATGTCTTAGTGGTACAAAATAGCTGTTTATGAATGTTGTATGTTATCAGTTAAACTCGATTTTAGAAAGGAATTCTGTGACATTCCTTATGCCATGACAATGGAGACAGTNCGGAGAAGTTGCAAATGCCCCTTGGAAAGGCTCTTCCCTTGTGGGACGCTTTCTCCAGGAAGGTCGCAACCCTGGATCGCCTCAGGGCAGCCCCCCCGAGAAAGTGACACCGACCAACATAACAAACAAAACAACAACAACAAAACAACAACAACAAACCCCTCTGAAGTCCCCCACCAAAACCAATCAGGTTACAATAAATACTTGCATTTCTTCTTTTGAACATTACTCAGTCAGCAGATTATACACAGCGATGATAATTTTTCACGCTAGATACTTGAAAGATATGCTGGCAATTTTTCAGTTATCTCATAAAAATATAGACAGAGGAAGGCAATAATAATTCTATCTTGAAAGTTAAAAGAGTAGGAACATATCTGAAAATATCTCTAAAGCTCTTCTGGGATATTGTGGTCTGACACACGGTCTACTTTATATGTTTCCCCGCTTCCATCTATTATAACAACAGTCCCAGGGCTTTGTATGTAGATTACTATTTAATTGGTGCTTCCTAATGAAAATATGTTGGTATAATAGACAACAAAACAGTAATAATAAAAAGGAGAGATTTGTTTGTCCTTGTTGTTTTACATCTGTATTTTAGCTGCTTAATTTATTTCAGCAGATATACTCAGTACAATTTTGAACCTAAATGAACTCAGTCTATCTACGTCTTAACATTAAACATTTTACCTGCAAAGGCAGAGATAAGCATTCTATTAGAAAATTCTGTGTACCATGTTCTATCATTTTTAACAGTTAAAATGCTAAATACCAACATGTTGTAGCAGAAGAAATTGAAATGTTGGAATACATGGGAATTAAGCAGAGTAACACTAGACCTTGTGTTTCTAAAGATATGAGTTTAGATATCAAAGGTAAAGGGAGTACAATCTGTTCTTGACATACATCTTTTATTATGCACTGTGGGTGCAGAGTCATCTTGCAAAAAATATTTAGCTCATATAATTTGGTTTCATTATATTTATTATGTCTTAGTGGTACAAAATAGCTGTTTATGAATGTTGTATGTTATCAGTTAAACTCGATTTTAGAAAGGAATTCTGTGACATTCCTTATGCCATGACAATGGAGACAGTGTATAATAGTTGTGCAATAATGGGGAGTAAATCCTGTGATCACAGAATAACAATTAAATAAGTAGATCTTCAAGTCAGTAATTTACAGTTAATAGATTGCACCTTTTTAAAATTAATTTTTTATATTGCAAAAAGATGTGATTAGCACTCTAGCATGTCTTTTTCGCTTTAATAAAAAAACTCAAAATATTTTCCTGATTGTCACTACACATGTACCATGCCAAATCACAAAATTATTTCTAGCCAAAGGCAAGATTTAGTGTGCTAGTAACAGTAAATTTTGATACAAGGATTCTCAAAATTAGCTTCTAGAAGATAGCTATAGAAGGCAACTAAAAAATTTGAAAAGTTACATATGAAAGACATAGATAATCAATATGTCATGGTTGCAGCTTACAATTAGTTGGAATAAAATCTTACTGATTTAAAAGCTGAATTAGCACATTTTGCTCAGGATCTCATATGAACAATATCATAGTAATAATATTTTAGCTTTAAAACAAACAAATAAATAATAAAAACCCCAAAAGACAGTGAAAAAAACTAGTCTTATTAATTTAATTAATGGAGAGTAAACAGAAATGGAATAAAACAGATACTTTTATATCTCTTCAGACATATTTAGGAAAAAGAAAGAATTGCTCAAGTTAGAAAACCTGGCATTTTCAGGATGTACATGTTACATGTGTGCCTTTTTGTATTTCATTTACATATAGTAATGTCATTGTGCTAATGAGTTGTGTATACCAGACCACTAAGATCTCATGCTACAAATCTTCAAAATATATCACACAGCTATAAAGTGTTAGCTTTTCAAGGGATGCATCCTGTTTTACATATTTCTAGACATTTTAGCTACTGCATAATGTAAATAGATTTAGATAACACTATCAGCTAAAGTAAACTGCTATGTGCTAACTAGTGGAAGACCTGAGCTTTATTAAATATGAAACTTTGTGTTATCTAATAAATTTCTAAATATTGAGTGTGTATAAATATTGGATATAAAACGTTGATTATTGCACGTGTGAGATAAATTTTTATACAAAAGAAAAGTTGAAAAATGTGAAGAAAGCATCACAGAATATGTTTCCCTTAGGAGTAATTTGAGAGAACTGAATGAGATCCTTGAGCGCTTTTTATTATTTCCCAAAGAGCCTCTGCTTGTCTTCATTCTGTGCACAATACCTTCTTTGACAATATGTCATCTTCAGTACTAACCACAACTAAGTCTCCTCAAAATGCCATTCTTTCAGTTTATAACATTCTTACTAAAGCAAACAGTTTCTTTCCTACCCTAATATACAATTCTTTACTTCTACTTTAAATGCAATATGTAATAGAAAAGTACACTCAACTTTTAGGGCTGCCACTAACACAATCTCAAATAAATACTGGCATGAAATGCTCAAAACCTAAAAAGCAAATGTGTTTATTTGACATTCTTTTAATTTCATCAGGACAGATTAAATTAATGATATTGCAAATCAATGTTAAAATGTAGCAATATCAGATAAGCATAATTGACCTAGTCACAGCTGAATTTATGTAAAGTCTGAGCTCAACAACCATGAGACCTCTTTTCAGAAGATCCAATGAGGGAAAAAGCAAAAAGGTAAGATTTGCATTTTCTGTATGAAATAAAATAAAGTATTTTCACTCTGTTATAAAATTATGTATCAGAGGTGTACCTAGATAGGTTATGTCCAATTAGACATTAATCATAATCTTAAATTTTAATGATCTATTTCCTCTGCACTGAAGTAATTAATTCATTTTTCTTTAAGATATTTGATCCTCCATCTTTAAGACAGAACACTATTGAATGGGAAGAAATTGAAGTTAAATTAATTATTTTTGAAAAGTTCCTAAGAAGACAAGAAATCAAAACATTTCCAGCAAATAATAAAGAGTACTTGACAAATATTCACAGAGATGTTAATACAAAGCTGAGATTTCATAAAATGTTTGCGAAAGTAGATAGTTGAAATTAGTTTTGTATCACCACTATGATCAGTCTGGATAATCTGGTGTCAGATCATCCAAATTTCTTCTGTACAATGGCTTTACTTTTATTTATGAACTTATTTGTAGCTGGTGAGTTAAATAAATGTCAAGGAATAAATTGCTTAGTACTCAGTAACATATTTTTTTGTCACCCAACATACCTTTTGCCATGTGGGACAAAAAAAATCCAGTTTTCCAGCTAGTATTTTTTATTTGCATGGGCCACTGCCAACTGGTTGTCATTTCCTCAGTCACAGTGGAATGGGAAACACGCTCTTGCTGCATATACCTACCCACTTCTATTCGTACTTTGCCCCAGGAATAAACTAATTGCTGCTATAAAACAGTGTTTGTACCTTACCCATAATTCCTCTAGGAACCCTGGTAGACAGGGATGTGAAATCATGCCAGCTGGCCCTTTGGCTTTGACTAGACAATTAATAGGTGGCTGCCAATTAGCTTTTCACACTGGAACTTTTAAGAAAGAAAAAGTCTACAGACATGTAAATTAGATTCAACATCCACTGCTCATACTGATCACTCTTTGCTTCATGGGTCTTAAACACTATAGTTGGAAAAGAATGAATATGTCTTGTCATCTGTCTCTCTGCTAATGCAGGTTTAGTTGGTATTATATGTTCACTAGGTGCTGTCTGTCCTAGTTACATTTCAAATGATAACTTTCCTAATTTTGGCTAGAAATCTAATCAAGAGTTGAGCAGATTCTTTTTTTTTTTAAGATTTTTTTTTTTTTTTCATTTTTTTTTTTAATTTTTTTTTACAGTCAGCCTAAATTTTCCTTCGGCCCTTTTATCCTTTTGTTTNTTTTTTTTTAAGATTTTTTTTTTTTTGTTCATTTGTTTGTTTAATATTTTTTCACAGTCAGCCTAAATGTTCCTTCGGCTCATTTATCCTTATGCTTCAAAACTTTCCTCCTTCATGGCTTTGCTTTTTTCCCTTGCTATGTGCTGCCCTTTGCAATCAAGTACAAGTTCAGTATTCTCTTAAGTGATGCAATTGCACTTATCCTTCCCCCTATTGCAAAAAATCACACTTTCTTTCACCAATACTCATGCATGTACCATCATTCAAAAACGTAATTTCAGAAATTTCTGAAAAGCTCTTTTACATATAGACATCGGAACTTCTATTATTTATGGTTACTAAGCTGGACTCAGGAATTCAACATGTGACTGTATTCTAAAATACCAGATTCATTTTGATCATAATAGAAGCTCTAACTTGCAATAGATTAAATAATAAATTTGACTTATAGTTTGTGAAATGGAAAATGGAGGTCACTCTCTCATAGATAAGGTATCACCAGAATCATCGGCCATTTGATATCATGTAGTGAATTAGTAAAGGCTCTTTTTCTGAAAACTCTGTAATATTTAAATCCCCCTGACACTAGGATCCCATCTGGTTCTTGGTTTTGTATAAAGTTCTAAAGGTCTAAAATCGCATTATAGAGTTTCCTTATGATGAGTGCCTGTCTGAGCTGACTGTGAGGTGTTCAATAAATAACAGACAAATTCTACTTCTATCACAATTACAATGGCAAGAGTGTAAACCCTTGAGTGGCAGGAAACAGGCACTTAGTATTTCTGAGCTGGTTGACAAAACACTCCCCAGAGACTTGCCATCTTGCAAGCAGTGATTGAACAGGTTAATCAATATAAATTCTTTCTGGCTTTTCAGGTATTTTTAGAAGAAGAAAAAGAAAAACATTTTAAGGGATAATCAGTTTTGTTACAATTACTTTAGACAGACAAGAAGGATTATATTACTTCAGATCAGCTGTTCTCAGAAGGCCAAGACAACCACTAAGAAACCTTCTGAAATGTTATGTACAATTCTGATTACATTTGTCCAAGAAAGAAACTTCAGTTTGAAACAAGTGAAGAAAATGTCTTCTGGTGTAATCAAGGAAATTGGCAGTCGGTATTAAAACTTGAAGAGCCTGATAATCTAGTAAAATGGAGCTAAAGAAGAGAATAAATCTTATCAATGTGTCTGGGAAAGAAGGATTGTCAGAACATGAGGTAGTGAGAAATGATAACGGATATTTTACACACGAGAATATACATAAACAAATTATCTGTAAATTTATGTTTGAAATTAAAGGGAAACCTTAACTGTCAGCAGGGTTCTTGAAAAGTATAATGGGAACCTAATGTACTAGTGAACAGGAGTTTAAGTGTTTTGGGAATAGATGGTGTCCAGAAGGAGAAACTCTATACATGGTTGCAAACAGTCTTATCGAGTGGTAAGGGCTGACTGACTGCAAGATAAATCACAGAATCACAGAATTACAGAAAAGCTGATGCTGGGAGGGACGTCTGAAGGTCATCTAGTCTAATGAGCTTGCTAATTAATCGTGGTCAGAGAGTGCTGACCTGCACTGTGTCCAGATGACTTTTGTAGATTTCAAAAGGCAAAGACTCTCTCGGCGAGTTGTTCTCATGCTCAGTCATCCCCACAGTAGAAAGTGTTACCTTACATTTAACAAACTGTGCTTCAGGTTGTGTCCTCTTTTCCAGTTCTTGCTACACAAGAGATACCATATGTACTGACAGACACTGACTTCTCAGTCACTATGTTTAACAGAAAAATTATTTCAAAGCTTAAGTTTCAGAAATTCTTTATACTAGCAGCTTTGGTTTACATTTTTTTCTTTGATAGCAAAGCTGGTTTTCTCTCCAGTGCAGTCCTAAAATGCTCTTGTGTTCTTTCATAGAGAATGGAACAAAGCTTCTTTTGAAATATCAACCAGATAACCTTGACGACAAATAGCTTCTCACCTTGAAGTTTTATGTAAGCATATGAAACCTTAGCATATGCAGATTTTCTGGGCATTGAATTGACAAGTGTCTGATTATCTGGTTATAAGTAGTAGTTGCTCTACGAGTCAGCACAGGGATGTCTTCTGCTTTGCAGGCTGCTATGAAGTATTTGTGCCTCATCTGAGGTTCTATACTTTTCAGGGGTGGCAGTTTGAGGTAGCTGATCACATTGCCTAGTTTAAATCAGTACTTTATGCCTCTAAGTAATAATCTTGTCTAATAATCTTTAATCTCCTATCTCTAATAATCTCTAATAATCTAAAAAGGTGCCATATGACCCCCTGTTTGCTAAAATTACTTGTTTTAATATGAAGTATATAAATTGATGCACATACTTACAACTTTTGTTCTCTGGAAAAATTTCCTTCCAGCATGTTTTTTTGCTTAGCAAAAACTTGGCAAGCTTGTCATTCTCAAATAAAACATCTTTAAGTAAAAAAAATAGAATTTAAGATTATCTTTGTATGTTTGCATATTCAAATCTTAGGAAGATTAACTGACTTTCTTTATCCTTGAAACACTGTTAGAATAATAGTTCGCTCACTCTACATTTGTATTTATATATCCCACTAAATAAAAGATATGCTGAGTGTCAGCAATGGCACTATGAAACAGACTGGATAAAAACCTGATTGCTATAACAAATATGCTTCCGAATAGAGATAGTTCATTTCATATTAAATGCAAGCAATTGGAAAAGAGATAAAATATGAAGTATATTCAGAGATTTATAAATTTAGTTTATGATTGACCAGAGAAAACATAAAGGGGATAGGAATTATTCCATTGTACATCATAAATATGAAAAAAGAAATTTAAAAAAAAGTTCCTGTATTTAGTCTTATTATTTCCTAATAACTACTAACAATGAAATACTGAAATTTTTGTTGTCTTTAGAAACAAATAATGTTGACATCAATGAATTTCTCAATATTTCTTGCTATATAGTCTTATCATAAAAGAAAACTATTTACAAGAGGAAGATAGCTTTGACTTCTACTAATGATTCTAAACATGAAAAAGATTAAGTAAGAAATGACAAGTTTAAAATTGAGTTAGGCAGGATTTCGAATCAAAAAGATCATATTCAGCTGGAGTGATATACATATATAATTATAGGCATATATTACATTACTTTATACACACTTACACGTAAAAACACACATCTGTACCTATGCACTTGTTTTAGGAATTCCTATACACATCCCACAGTTTCCAAAGAGCAAGCCCACTGATTGTCTTATCCCAAAGTTAAATTAATACTTGAGTAGGTCTCCTAAAGTCTCCAGTTAAATTCTTAATATACAATATCAAAATTTAGCAGTAAATAAAAATTATTTCACATCACTTTCTTTTTGTAGATATTTTCTGGTGGTTGTTATTTTCCCCAAGGTCAACAATCTTAATACAAAAGCAAATATACAAAGATGTAAGATATCTGTTCATTTCTATACGAACAGTGTGTTCAAAGACATGAGTCCTAGTCTCTACTTTGGAATGGAAAACTTAGTAACTTAACTACTAATTCTGGTCTAGAGAAAAAAAAAAGTGTGTATTTATATAAACATACATATGTCTATGTACCCATACATTTACCTAAACATTAATAAATATGCATATATACACACATCAAACACAGATGCATAAATAGAAATACAGGTATATAAGGATACACACGCACACATAAATATATGTTTATATATAAATATATTTATGTACATAAATATAGCTCTCTATATCTCTCTCTAGATATGTGTTTATATATTTTTCTGTGTTTATGTATTTATCTGATAGATAGATAGATGTCTATATGAATCTATCTATCTATCTGTTTCCTAGGATGCTATAAGTGATAAAGAGCAGGGCAAGGCAAAATGAGGATGTGTTCCTTGCAAAAGGGAAGAACTGACCTTCGAACTTTTATGCCTGGGAGACTTCCTTGGAGCTGAGTGCTTGTACAATATGTGCAGCATGCACCTTTACTGAATTTTCTATTGAAATTTCCTTCTGTTATCTGTAACTTTGATGTGCACAGTTGTATATGGGTGATTTTATTCCAATTTTGTGTATGGTTTCAAATCTTCTCATCAGAATGTTTGTAAAACTGCCTTGACTATTTATGTTCTAACATCTCTCATGAAGTCCTCCTATTTGTATTCCACTTTTTTCCTCTTCACTGATGTAAGTAATTGTTCCTCAGTCTACTGAATTGCAGTTCTAGTTTCAGCTGAATGGCACCTGTAAACATTTGGAAAATATAATTACTCATTGCAAGTAAGCACAATATCAGTGTGGTTCTCTGCTCAATGGACAGAAAAAAAAAAAAAAAGGCAGCTTAAAAGTGACTCATTCCATGCTTTATCACATAATAGTCTAGCTTTCTGTTCAGTGTGGACAACATAACCACCTGTTAGAACAGGGAATATTTATATTAGAAAAAGGACTAATCTCTTCTGTTACGCTATTAACTATTACTATTTCTTTAGAAATAAGATAATTAATTAAAAATATATTTGACTGAAGTCTTTAAGATGCACATCTTCAATTGCACATAAAATATCAGCACATTTGAAATTTGCACTATTCTTGTATTTCTCCATAGAAAATATCTCCTCCTCATGCCAGATAATCCAGATGCAGTAAAATTTTTGGTGATTATTACCTTGCAAATAAAACAAAATGCAGTCAGGTACTCACAAAGAAAATCTGGTGCTTCTCAAGAGCCTCTGGATACAAACTACTATATTCCTTGCTTCAGTACTCTATTCTTATGAGAAGCAGTGCTCTTCCAGAGACATTTGCTGTGAGCATTCTCAGTGTTATAATTTTAGTTTTCCTGTAGGAGGCTGTCATTAACGACAGAGATTAAGGTATAGAGTGAACCTTTGGCAAATTTGCAGATGACAACAAGCTGAGTGGTGTGGTTGACACACCTGAAGGGAGGGATTGCCTGCAGAGAGACCTGGACAAGGTCAACAAGCAGGCCCATGTGAATCTCATGAGGTTTAACAAGAGCAAGTGCAAGGTGCTGCACCTGGGTCAGGGCAACCCCCGGTACTAGCACAGGCTGGGAAATGAACAGATCAAGAGCAGCCCTGGGGAGAAGGACTTGGGAGGGCTGGTGGGTGAGAGGCTGGACATGACCCAGCCATGTGCATTCCCAGTCCAGAAAGCCAAATGTGCCCTGGGCTCCATCCAAAGCAGCGTGGGCAGCAGGGCGAGGGAGGGGATTCTGCCCCTCTGCTCTGGTGAGAGACTCCACCTGGAACACTGCATCCAGCTCTGGGGTCCCCAGCAGGGGGAGGACAGGGACCTATCAGAGTGTGTACAGAGGAGGCCAACAAAATGATTAGAAGGAAGGAGCACCTCTCCCATGAGGCTATTCTATAATAGATCCTATTCTATGATCACCTGATAACATTCAAATCAAATGGCAATTTTTATTTCTTTCTGTGATTCATGCACCCCATCAGGTCTAAGGCACTAATTTAAAAAAATAAGGCAGCTCTAAAGAAAGACATTGTAAGAAAATATTCCTGTTAAGAAAGCCTATTAACTTTCACATGCAGGAAAAGAATCAAAATCAAGAAATGGAAACATCCATCTCGTAGACAAAACTATTACTTAACCTATGATTATAAAGATACTGTGAAAACTGATGGTAGTTACATGTGAATAAAGGGCTGTATATGATGAATAATTGAGTAAAGCAAGAGGTTTGAGTTTTCATATCATGGATGAAAATTATCCTGGTGTTACTATCCATATTTACACAAAGCACTATGACAGATTTTTGCCTTATGCTGAAACATCTAAACTCACAGGTAAAAAAGTTCATGAGTAAGTTAATACTGTGTAATTTTCTCTTGAATAGCTCACTAAAATGTCTTCTATCTGCGTGTACTTTTGTATTGCAATTATTTATGTGTTTCTGCACACACAAACCTTATATACTTATCCTGCACTTTGTTAGAGTCATGCAGTTCTCATCAATATGCTGAACAAGTTAAAGTGCATGCTTATTCTTATTTCACTTTTTCATGTGACCTTTACTTGCTAGAGATTGTATTCTGCATCCTCTTTTTTTTTTCTTTTAAAAGATGTTGGCTTCTTATAGACTTCTCCCTGTGCTGATGCTGCTACTTAATACTGAATGTATTTTAGTAGCAGTGTTAGGTTAGATGGATTTTCCATTCATAGAGCTCAAATTCTGAACTACTGAAAGTGCAGTGTTGCAATAATGCCCCAAATAAATTTCACCATGTTAAAAAAATGTAGATAAAGTTCTTCCATTTCTATTAAATTGTGGTATTTTAGTGATGTGTGCAGTCTGCTGCCTTAGAAGCAGAGTTCACTACTAGCACAGTAACACAAAGTGTTATTTAGTAACCTTTATGTAATGTGAAAATATACAGATAAAATGAAATAAAGCGATCTCAATTTTACTGTCTCTACAATGATACATTTTACATTTCATATCTAATTGCTGATGAGGTTATTATTTACTCTCAAAATTTTTCATGGTGGTGATTTTTAGATGGTGATGCAAACTTCTTGGGTGAGCAAGTTGATTTTGGTCATGTTTGAAAATTGGTTTTGAAATCCTAAATCTGAATTAACCGTGTGCCTGAATTTTTTCTGTTAGAGCAAAAAAGGAAAAGGCTTTTGGAAAACCAGGCAGAGGACTTAGGGTAATTCATACTTTAATCAGTAGAGCACAAGAAGTGCTTTACCCACAATTTTTTAAAATTACTGGCCAGTTTGCAAACAGACAGGTAAGTGCTCTTTTGGTGCACCAAATTCACTTCTCAAGTAGATTTTCACCAGTGACCTGGATGACATTTCCAAAAGGTATTAATGTAATCTCAAATATTTTCTGTAAATTTTGTATTCCATGCAAGGAATTTTTGACCTATAAAAAGCTATAGAAATACTTTAATCTCCAAAATCAAACATGAAGCCACCAGAAGGTGTAGTTATGTATGTAATTTCTTTCACCTGGAGACAGAATATTTCCTTGCTCTAGACTGAATATATTCAAAAATCTTTCTGCTGCCCTGTTTACACTTAATATTGTACTAAATTATGTTTGACTAGCTAATTTCAGCCTGTAGAGTAGCATTCTGAAGATTATATAGACCTGCAGCTATTGACTGCTGATATAGTAAGGTATGTAATTGTCAAATCTTAATTTCACACTTCAGGATAGACTGAGATTTTTGCTTAGTCTGTTTGTTTCCACGCAACTAAAAATACTCTTCAATTAAAGGTTTCTTGTGAAGATTATTCTGATCACTTTAAGCATTTAAAGATACAACAGATATTTAAGAATGTCTGCTGCTGATATATAAAAATTATTTCAGCCAAAATATATAATGAAAAAGATAAAATATAAAGAGAAAAAAATAGTCCACCCATATATCCCAATCAAAATAAAAACAACAGGGAAAATAAATATGAGGGACTCTTTAGTTTAATAAATGCCTGCTAAAAGCAATTAAACCTTGCTTTTCTCAAACACTTATTTTAGTAATGTTCTAATACTTTTGGGTTTAGTAATTACTATTACAGTGAAAATAACTGGTAAAAAGGCTCTCTGTGTGATGCTGTTTGATGCTGCTTTGGGAAAACATAAGTTTCAGGGTTTTTTTAAAGTATAAAGTAATTTTGTTGGTTTCTCTGTTCTTATACTCTGCATTCATTGATTACTAATTTTCTCATTTAGCTGTTGACTTTTTTTGGTGGAAATGCCTGTAGATTTTTTTTGTCATGGAAAGTTTAGGTGATTATTAGATATATAAAGTAGCCTGACGTCAATACCCTGTAGCATGAAAAGAAGCAGAACTGAAATAGCTGGAGATTTTTGTGTTGGAAAATTTTCTCCCACTTTGATCTTCTAAAAAATGTAGAATACTAAGAAAGGATTTCACCTCAGTGGCTTCCACTTACCATGATGTGGTGGGTTGAACCCAGATGGCAGCTAATCCTTCAACCAGTCACTCATTCACTCCCCTGCAGGGGGATGCAGGGGGAGAATTAGAAAGGTAAAAGTGGGAAACACTCATGGGTTGAGATGAAGACAGCTTAGTAAGTGAAGAAGGAGAAGAGGTGGGGAAGAACTGAAAGGTGGTGACAATCAGTCACCACCTCCCACCACCAGAATGATGCCCAGTCTGCAAGAAATGGTTAGTTTGGAAAATCTGCCTCCAGTTTGATTGCTGATCATGAGTCTCTGAGGTATGGAATATCTCTGTGGTTCTTTTGGGTCAGCTCTCTCAATCTCTTGTCCATTTCTCACCTACCTGCTGAGGGGCAGCTTGAGATCCAGACAAGGCCTTGATGCTGTGGAAGCACTGCTCAGCAACAGCTAATACATTGGTGTGTTATGACCACTGCTTTGGTCACATATGAGCTTCTATGAAAAAATTAACTCCATCTCAGCAGAACTCAGTACATCATCACATGAGGATTGTACAAGTGATGAATAAGGATGAACATTAGAACAAGGATGAACATTATTAGAATAAGGATGAACATTGGAACAAGTGTGTGTGTGTGCACAACTGTAAACACATGTGATTATATTTTGTTCTTCTTAGTCTTTAATCTGCAATTAAAATTTGAGCATTTTTAGTTGAAGGTAAGGAGGTTGAAGTATTCTGCAGTTAGGATAGGACGGAAACAGATGAAAATAGTATCTAATGTGACAAAAAATGTCTTGCTACAACAGGAAAAAATTATATTTGACTTTTTTAGAAGAATGTTACATAGTAATAAACTTCCCACAAGAATAAATACAACTGTATTTGGAGTAATGTGGCAGGGTGGAAATTAAACTATTTTAATATATGGGTGCTAGTTCCTTCTATGAAGGCATAGAAGATTATGTTGGGCTAGATACACAAGAAAATATGTTCCTTTGAGATCCTAATAGTCCACTAGCCAGGGTGAATATGTGTAAACAGTATGAATTTTGAGAACTGAAGAAATTGTGTCATGATGCAAAGAAACAAACTCATGCTTGTAGACTGGATGTGGTGCTATGCAAGGATGTGGTGCTTGCAAAAGCAGAGTCTAAGAGGAAGTCTTACATAAGGTGAATGATTTGTTTAGGGTGTAATGCAGGCCTCTGCTTTGAACACTAATTGCAGCAATGACTGTAGAAGCAGGGGAATGCTTAGGAAAAAGAAGGAGCTGGATAGGGTGATACGCTGAGAGACTCCATGAGCTCAATCTGTTTAATTTATTGAACAAAAATTTAAATGGTGACTTGATCACCAACTTGAAGAACCAATATAGAAGGCACTGGTAACACAGTATATATACAGAACAATGTATATTACAAATACTTTATTTTCTGGTAATTGTAACTAGGCAAATTTAGAAGAATCATCCAGTTCTGTGGTGGTTCAGATTTTTGGGATTTGGTTGGTTGTTTTTTTTTGGTTTTGTTTGTTTCTTCGTTTTTGGTTGGTTTCTTTTTCTTTTAACAAAGAAGAAGTTCATCCTATAAAAGCTATATGATATTGATGAAAAATAGTACCACAGAAAGAGTAATTAATTTGTAGAAGCAGCCTCTGTCATTTTTAGTACAAAATATGAAACACTTGATCACTTCCAATGGGCTTTGTAATCCCCTAGTTTAATTAAAATAATGACTGTAAGTGTGATGCAATGTCAAAAGTAATTGATTATGGCTCTGACCAAAAAAAATAGCCTGCTGAAATGGTGGTGGTGTAAGTGTGGAATAATTTTTTCCCATTTTTTTTTCCAGGATTAACAGTAGAAACATCTGAACTCCTTTACTGGAGTGAAATGTTCAAAACAATAAGAGCCGCTGTGTGAAACACTAGCAAATACAATGCAGGTCAGAAGTTAAGCTGTCTGAATTGAGGGGCTGAAAGCATTTTAAGCTGAATACAAATGTAGAGAACTACGTATTAACCTTCTGGAATTGGTAGCATTTGAGAGCCTAAGCAGGCAGAATTGAACAAAGACAGAAAGATGGAGGCATCAGACAAAAGAGGTATTAGAGTTGGGGAGACAGAGAGTGAAAGAAATCTTTTTCAGAAAAAAATATAGTCACTAGCAAAAAACCTGCAACTATGAACAGAAAAATTTTTACTCTTTGTTTTATTCTGCTTTGAGGAAAGAACAAAGAAACAGGACTGCCTGAAACATCAGTTTTTTCTCCTCACAGAAATATCAAACCTCCCAAGTAGTTTCTAATTGCTTGAGATACATGGCATTTTTTAATTATAATTTATTAAGAAATTTATTTTTCTAAGATTTTTCTTAAGGATTATCTTTTTTCAGATGTATCTGAATTATATTATACTCTAATATGTGTTATTACAGTAATTGTTATTGTATGTAATAACATATGTAAATGTGTTATTGTATGTAATAACTATTTAAATTAATTTTTTGTGAAAGTGAAGATAAAAAACCCTAATGGAATATACAGTGGAATAGATAGTTTTTACATTACTGTGTAGAGCAGTTTTTAAGTAGCTGAATTTGAAAAG
Organism: Aleadryas rufinucha; assembly: GCA_013397815.1. Taxonomy (NCBI): domain Eukaryota; kingdom Metazoa; phylum Chordata; class Aves; order Passeriformes; genus Aleadryas; species Aleadryas rufinucha. Next base: position 149,931 of record VZTH01010725.1, read on the forward strand.
AATAAGTAATTTTTAATTTGGTGAAATTTTGACATTCATGAAGTAAAAAATTCTACATAATTGATGACAGAAAAACTGGTTAATGCTGAGTTAGTTACTGGCATATTTTTATCTTACAGTAATTAGCAGTTAAAAAGAAACAGGGAATAAGTTTTAGGATGTATAGCTTGATTTCATGAATAATATAGAAAGTTATGTAGTAAGTCTAGAAATATCTTAGGCATGTATACCTAAGTTCATTCAGGGCTAAAAATGTAACCAGATCCAAGAGAGCTGAACTTCATGAGGAATCTTGCACCTTGCATGAAAACCTGGCAGTTGCTCTTCTGCTCTTTGAAAGGTCTGAACCACAAAAGGGGATATGAGTACTTACTAACTTTGCAAAGGATAATGCTTTAGTTTGATTCATTACCTAATATGTAAAACTTCTTCAGTGAAGGTGGGTTAAGGTCATATGAAAGAGGAGATTTCCTCAAACCCTTTGTGTTTGAGTGGCCTGTCAGCACCCCAGGAAAGCTGAGCCACTTGTGCCCGACCGATGTGTCAGTGTCCTGTTATAGGGACTCTCCACTGAGCAGTTCTTTGGGGTTGAGGGGGGGAGGCAGTTCATCTGGTATGTTCAGGGTCACATGCCAACAGCAGAAGAGAGACCCTTTCTCAGGTCTCCACTCTTTTATTTGAGTATGTTACCCACTGCCACAGACTACCAGTGCCCTTGAAGGATTCACACTGACAGTTCACAGAATAACACCCTTTATTAATAAAATTGTGACAGGTTAAGGCTTAAAGTTTGCTGGTGTTAGTACTTGACTGCAAAAACATAATCAAAGCAATATATGAATAAGCTCTAGCATCTAACAAAAGCTAGCTCGAGGTAACCATTCAGCATGCATACATTATGTTTTTTACCCTATCAGCCTCCCTATGAGGGAGAAGACACGTTCAGCCCTCAACAGATACCAGAAGTGACAATGGAGTCTTCCCTAACTTCTAGCCATTTTTAATTTTTATACTATTTATGTTTAGTGGAGCTTGAGTAACTCTAGTCATACAACATGCAAAATGAGGAGTGGTCACATCTTAAAGATGGGTAATTTTGGGATGGAGGTGTGTGTCAGTATTACATCTGAGGAGAGTGATTTTGCAAGAGGTAATGGTTCAACAACAAGACTTTCTCTTTTATCTCCGTTGGTTGACAGCTGCTGTGTAGCTTATCAGATAAAAGTACCACTGAGTTCCCTCCTCTGCAAGGATTTCAACAGAAACTGGCCATGGTGTCACAACTTCACTCCACCTTCTGTTTCATCTTCCCCTTAGCAAGTATTGTGTTTGGGAAGTTGGGCATGCTGACTGCATTCTATCCAGGGAGTAGCAATTGCATTTTCCCCTAATTTCTGTAACTTCTGTACTCTTGTAACTGTGTCTACAACTTTCCACTCTGCTCTATCCTCTATTTCATCTCCCTCTTTAACATGTATTGTGTGTATGCTGTACACTGTAATTTCTATCCGTTAAAATATACTTTTCCAGATTTCTTTGATTTTATCTCCAGCCTTTTTTCCATTTAGTATTCCCACACCTTTTCTATAGCTTATCTGAAGAGATCTGTTTCTGTTATAACCATTTATTTAGAATAAATCTTCTGCATTATCTATACCTAATTTATGAGGTACATAAATGAGATACATTTTTGTCCTTGGTGTTGCTCCCTTCATTCAACTTCCAACTTCCCAAATTTTGTCTGGAGTTATAGAGATTTCATGCAAATCTTTACTGGTGAAATGTTTTGCTGAGGCAAAATACTATACCATTGAATTACCATGGCATATTGACACATTTAGACCTTAATAAGTATAAAGAGGATTCATAAACCAATTTTTGAGATTTGTGTTTCTATACATGGGAAAAAGACATATGCCTTATGATCTCTGTGATCAACTCATATAAATAAAGCAACTTAGTATTTAATATATTTGGGTAAATGGTCATTAGGTAAAAGAAAAACAACCCACAAACCAAACCAAACCAAACNTAATATAGAAAGTTATGTAGTAAGTCTAGAAATATCTTAGGCATGTATACCTAAGTTCATTCAGGGCTAAAAATGTAACCAGATCCAAGAGAGCTGAACTTCATGAGGAATCTTGCACCTTGCATGAAAACCTGGCAGTTGCTCTTCTGCTCTTTGAAAGGTCTGAACCACAAAAGGGGATATGAGTACTTACTAACTTTGCAAAGGATAATGCTTTAGTTTGATTCATTACCTAATATGTAAAACTTCTTCAGTGAAGGTGGGTTAAGGTCATATGAAAGAGGAGATTTCCTCAAACCCTTTGTGTTTGAGTGGCCTGTCAGCACCCCAGGAAAGCTGAGCCACTTGTGCCCGACCGATGTGTCAGTGTCCTGTTATAGGGACTCTCCACTGAGCAGTTCTTTGGGGTTGAGGGGGGGAGGCAGTTCATCTGGTATGTTCAGGGTCACATGCCAACAGCAGAAGAGAGACCCTTTCTCAGGTCTCCACTCTTTTATTTGAGTATGTTACCCACTGCCACAGACTACCAGTGCCCTTGAAGGATTCACACTGACAGTTCACAGAATAACACCCTTTATTAATAAAATTGTGACAGGTTAAGGCTTAAAGTTTGCTGGTGTTAGTACTTGACTGCAAAAACATAATCAAAGCAATATATGAATAAGCTCTAGCATCTAACAAAAGCTAGCTCGAGGTAACCATTCAGCATGCATACATTATGTTTTTTACCCTATCAGCCTCCCTATGAGGGAGAAGACACGTTCAGCCCTCAACAGATACCAGAAGTGACAATGGAGTCTTCCCTAACTTCTAGCCATTTTTAATTTTTATACTATTTATGTTTAGTGGAGCTTGAGTAACTCTAGTCATACAACATGCAAAATGAGGAGTGGTCACATCTTAAAGATGGGTAATTTTGGGATGGAGGTGTGTGTCAGTATTACATCTGAGGAGAGTGATTTTGCAAGAGGTAATGGTTCAACAACAAGACTTTCTCTTTTATCTCCGTTGGTTGACAGCTGCTGTGTAGCTTATCAGATAAAAGTACCACTGAGTTCCCTCCTCTGCAAGGATTTCAACAGAAACTGGCCATGGTGTCACAACTTCACTCCACCTTCTGTTTCATCTTCCCCTTAGCAAGTATTGTGTTTGGGAAGTTGGGCATGCTGACTGCATTCTATCCAGGGAGTAGCAATTGCATTTTCCCCTAATTTCTGTAACTTCTGTACTCTTGTAACTGTGTCTACAACTTTCCACTCTGCTCTATCCTCTATTTCATCTCCCTCTTTAACATGTATTGTGTGTATGCTGTACACTGTAATTTCTATCCGTTAAAATATACTTTTCCAGATTTCTTTGATTTTATCTCCAGCCTTTTTTCCATTTAGTATTCCCACACCTTTTCTATAGCTTATCTGAAGAGATCTGTTTCTGTTATAACCATTTATTTAGAATAAATCTTCTGCATTATCTATACCTAATTTATGAGGTACATAAATGAGATACATTTTTGTCCTTGGTGTTGCTCCCTTCATTCAACTTCCAACTTCCCAAATTTTGTCTGGAGTTATAGAGATTTCATGCAAATCTTTACTGGTGAAATGTTTTGCTGAGGCAAAATACTATACCATTGAATTACCATGGCATATTGACACATTTAGACCTTAATAAGTATAAAGAGGATTCATAAACCAATTTTTGAGATTTGTGTTTCTATACATGGGAAAAAGACATATGCCTTATGATCTCTGTGATCAACTCATATAAATAAAGCAACTTAGTATTTAATATATTTGGGTAAATGGTCATTAGGTAAAAGAAAAACAACCCACAAACCAAACCAAACCAAACAATCATAAAATGATATTTTAAGAGAGTTGTCAGAGAACAGTATTGATAAATCTACTCTTCAAAAGATAGGGCAAATATGCATGATGTATTTTATTTCTTCTATCATACATTCAGGTAACAGTGGAAAATTTTGGTGGCTTCGTGGGGATTTTCCTACGTGTTAGAAATATCAAACTCTTGAAGGAAAACTTTAGAAATAGCTGGTAAACATAAAGCACAGTTTTTGAATGTAGTAAAAATCAGCTCTTTGTTCTCACAAAACTTGGAAGAAGTGCCAATGTGCAGCATTATGGATTGCCTATCTCTGTCATATTTGCATATGTAAACACACATCGTTAATTAAGGACAGCATACATTTTTGCATCAACAAATCTCTTAGGTAATTTTTAATGACCCAGTTAGAACTTAGGCTGGACCCCCTGATGCTGGAAATGGGATAAGGCAGGCAGTGTTAAAAAAACGTAGTAGATATTGACATTGTAGCTCCCAGCTACTCCCGAAGTCTGATTAAAATATGCATAACCTGTCTGTATATATATGTAATTCCAAAGCCTTCAGAACCACCTTCCTAGCTATTCTATAGCTTTGGATTTTATCCATCAGTGCACTGGTTAGGAAGAGAAAGAAATATAACTTGTGTATTTGGTTCTTTCACAAAGAAGCTTCAAACCTGCTCTACTTATGGCAATGGCAACTCCCTAGAGTCATTACTTTGACCAATAAGTCTCTTTTATCTATTCCCTGACCAAATCCAAAATTGTCCTAGGAACAGCACAGAGCTGTCGTGGTCAATGTTCACCAGTCAAGCTCTATGATCTTCTGCTAATAGAGGCATAGCCATAACTATACATCTTCCCCATCTCTTACTCTGATTTGTTCATGGAGCAAGCAGCAGTTAACAAATCTTGTAGATATGTTGTTCACAGGGATATAATGCTACATGTTATTGAGAAGGGATACATCTGATCTTTCGTCTGTATTTACAAATAATAGGTCCTTGTTGGTCTGGAGAGAAGATAGGAGGCCTATAAGTACTAACAAGCACTTCAATTCTAGATGATATAGGGATACTCCTATCAGACTCCAGGAGTGAACAGACCTGGGGTCAGAAGGGTGGGGGGATTTGTCACAGAGGACAAGAAATGAGTATCCGAATTATACATTAAATTTGTGTGTAATTTTCACTGACTTTTAACAGTCTTCCTAAATAATTTCCAGTGATGTCACAAAAAGTCATGAATCTGTCTTAACTACAGTTCTTAGAACCGATGCTAGGAATACTGGAAAGATAAAGTGAAAACCATCTTAATTCTTTTTGACATTATTTGATAATTTTGTGTTAACTGATGGTGGTCATTATACTATTAAGAGATCTTTGGATATAAGCAGTCAGTGTGTGTTAAGATGAGATAAAGGAACAGTCTTTTGAAGGAAGACTGGGGAAGAAATTCGAAAGATAGTTTGGCCACATTAACTACTTTGGAATAAAATTGAAGGAAAGTATATTTGAAATTATTCCTTTAGATATGAAGTCATTAGTCACAAGTCTGTTTTTTTACTTTGTTTAAGGAGAATGTATTTACAATATTGGATTATTATGTCCACTTAAGGACCATTTTGTAGAAGGGGGAGCATTTTCTTTTAAAATACTCTTAAAAATGTCTTTTCCATCAAAATATTTTAACAATTTATTTTCCTTCTTTAGAATATTGTAAAGTCAAATCCTTCTGTTTATAATTTGAACGTGAATGCAAAGTCTTTTTAGAGATAGTGTGATGCTTTAATTTCTAACATTATCTTGAAGACTACATCTTCCCAGAATATTTCTTTAAAGAGCTTAAAAATTCATGGAGAAAACAAAATAATTATGTTCATGTATGATTGCAATTCTGAATGTGGACATCATCTTAAATTCCAACTCACAGACTCAGAAGTAACTGTAACAGTCTCTACTTAAAGGGACAAATATGAGTTATTTGACAGGACATCTATATAATGAACATGGAAATTCAGACATATAGAGCAGCAAAGATCTGCAAGCCTAAAGAAAGCTTTAAGTAGCAAATCTTGAGCTTTTGACTTTCCTTTGAAACAATCAATTCAAAAATCATCCTCACTGTCAAAGGAATATGAACAAAAGAGCCAGCCTTTTTTCCTTCCTTTTTTTCCCCTTTCTTCCCCTCCCCCCCCTTTTTTTCTTTGCCTCAAATTAGACTGACTAAAACCCCAGGATGTGAAGAAATGAGAAGAGACAGAGTAAACAGTGCCTCTGAGAAAGCCCTTAACTTTAATTTTTCAAAACCATTTTTCATTACTCAAAGTCCGACATAATGAGGACTTAATAGAGTTTTTGGCTCCAGCTTATATTTTTTATGGCAAATACCGTGGCTAATGCTTCTGATAAGTGCAACGCAGTAGCTTCTACTGAAGTTTTATGGATTAGGATTGCACATAATGAGATCTTTCCCTAACTTAATTTCTTATGAGTCAACACATTCATGACTGCAAGCAAATCTGTGTACTCTAGAACATATGATTAATGAAAAAACATTTGTATCCAAAACAATTTTTCTATAGTGAAGTAGCAAAGAGCAGAAATTTATTTTCATTATCATAACCATCATATATATTTAAGTTTTCAAATTTTGGCTTAATAGCATCAATATTCACTTCCTAGTTAATAATTGAGACCTATGCAAACTATCGAAGACTAATAAGAAAGAATAGTGAAGGTGAGAAAGGTATTAAAAAATAATGCAATATTTTTTGACAACATGTAGTTGTGTGTTATGAAATAAAATAAAACTGGTTCTGCCATGATACAGACCAAAAGTTTCAGCTGTACTGGACAGAGATCTGAAAAACTTATTTGAACTCAAAGCTCAAACCAGTAATATTAAAATCCATCAACTTCTTCCTTATGATCTTAGGCCACTTACTGGTAAATTAGAAGTTGTGTATATGAGCAACTAACTGTCTTTTACATATGTTAATTTAGGAGGCGTAGCCATGGACATTTTTATAATTATTCCATGGGAGTCTACTCAGTTTTGACAAACCTCTCTAAAAAAACCAGGTAATTCATCACACAGTAAAAAAAAAATCTATGCTCATTAAAAGATTCTAGCATGAATGAATGCATTTAGCCAGACACTTCTTAAAAGGCAAATGATACCTCATGTACAGACTCAGGGGGTGTGCAGGTTTGAAAGCAAACCAGTGAGAGGCTCCAAGTCAGAAATACAATTTAATAGGGAAAAGGTAAAATAAATGCAATAGTACAAAAAAGCGAACCACTGACAAAGTCAGAATACAACCTGGCACCCTGTCAGTCAGGGTGCTGGTAGCAGTCCGGATGAAGTGGTCCTGTTAAAGCAGTGATCCTGTAGAAAAAAAAAGAGTCTGGTCTTTGTTTGAAAGTCCAGTGGTGGCTCTGTTGTGGCTCTTGTCCTCTGGAAATCCAGTGGGAAAAGGCTGTCTGTGGTGTTTGGAATCCCAGATTATATCCAGGATGGAATGCTTTGTTTCTCCCTCTGTGTGGAGCTTCTCACAATGGGATGATAAGGCATTGATGGGCCCATTAACAAAAGATTGTCCAGAGGCAGTTATCTATGAGCCATGGGCAGGGTCCTTGATTGCCCATTAAACAGAGATAACTCCCAGAGGGAGGAGGCAAGGAAAACACTGCCCCACCTGGATTCAGTATTTTATGAAGATGGTAAAAGAATAAATGCTTTTGGGCACGTCTTACACTGGAACCTAGGACAGGGGGAGGTACTGAAGGGAGGTGGACTCTTTATAAATCTACATAACAGTAAGGTTATTGAAAGATCAAGGTAAGTGACTCAACAAGGCAGAACACTACCTAAAGGCAGTATCAAAAAAGATAGACACTCCATAAAGTATAACTATAGTACTTTCTAACTTACAATCAGTCATAAAACAACTGCTAGCATAAATGCGTTTGAATTTTTGAATTGTCTGGAACCAAGCAATTGTAAAAATTCCATCATGTGTAAGAAACCAATGATTTTTAAGTATAAAATAAAATGGTTGTGAGGCAAGCCATTATTATTACTCCAGATCAGAGCTAAATGAATAAGGAAATGGAAAAATAACTGAAATTTTAAGATAAACACATGACTAAATTTAATGAATAAAGTAAGTTTGATACCTTCTGACTACGTTTTCTTTAACTATTCATACCGTAATGCAGCAAAAAGAACCCAAGTCACCAACAAAAGTATTGACACTCAACCAAGGATTGAAAGTTACTTAGCATCTGTAATTGAAACAACATTTAATTTGCTGACTTTTCCACTGAGATTAGTTGCATCTTACTTGGTTTTTTCCACAGCAGAAAGACCAAGCATCCTGATTAAATAGGTCTGACTTGTGCAATATGACATTATTACTATAAATTGACACAGCACATATTTTTGCATAATAATTTGGAAGACTGAAACCTTCCATTATCCCAAGTTTCTCTGAATTAAATTCTACTGTGTAACTGGCCCAGTTAAGGAGATAGAATTTGTCCTTCATTGAAATCCTATTCCTTATTAGCAAGAAAAGTCTGACATTGGGGAAAAAGTTTTCTCTAGAACAACATATTAATACATGCATTGTTTTAATACTAAATACCACAGTCAGGATTCGCTGGATTGTAAAGGAGCTTTCTTGCATAGTCTGCCCACAGAATAATCTGAAAGAAGGCAATAATGATGCTGTATAGGCCAAGAAGTGACAGACCCATCTCTTCTCTCGTGAAGGCCTTAGCATGTTAAATAAGCATGACAAAAGAAAAGCTCAGTAATGTGGAGTTTGGAAGTGTACAGTAAAAAAAAAGCCTATATCTATATTAATGGATCCAATAATTTCAAATATTCTTTAAATAATCTTATATAATTTATGAAATTATGTTAAAAATGCAGTCTAAATTATTGTACATTAGGGAAGATTATCTTGGTATATGTTAATAACAATAAACTGTGCAGGTAGTGTTTTCTAGATAAAAGGAGAGTAATTCTTGACAGAAAAAAGTCTGTAATAAGAGACTCATGCCATTTCTGTCTTTTTGTTGAACTAAATTGATATCAACTTTTTTTGTAGATATTATGTAGAACATGGAGTGTAACCCCTCTTCAATATTGAGCCAAGATAAATACTCCCACTCAGGCTGTGGATTACTTCCACTCAAGCAATGCTTTTTCAAGCTCAGGGGAAAAAAACCCGAAATTTGCATAATATGTAGAAGTAATGCTCCCCAATTCTTCTGCTTTCTGCTTGAACAGTTTCCTCTCTTTCTTCCTTTTTCTAGGCACAGGAACCATTCACAGAAAGTATTTGTTCCCTTTTAGACCTCCTCTGAAAACCTGCCAGTCAAGCTCCCCTGAAATATGTATCTGAAGGAACTTGGAATAATAAGTAATAACATGTAACAACAGAACTCAGCCAGCAATCTGGGGGTTCAGTGATGAATGTAATGAATGTAATCTGAATCCATAACCATCCATATCGTTATCTAACTCTGTGTACTTGAGCACAAGGTGTCTGAGGAGGGGCTGAGGGAGGTGGGGTTGTTCAGCCTGGAGAAAAGAAGGCTCAGAGCAGACTTTATCACTCTCTACAACTGCCTGAAAGGAAGCGTGTAACAGGGTGAGAGTCAGTCTCTTCTCACAGGTAACAACTGATAGGACCAGAGGAAACAGCGTCAAACTGCACCAGGGGAGGTTTAGACTGGATACTAGGAAAGATTTTTTCACTGAAATAGTGGTCAGGCACTGGAACAGGCTGACCAGGAAAGTGGTTGAGTCACCATCCCTTGAGGTATTTAAAAGGATGTAGATATGGACATGATAGTTTTAGATTAGTTGTAGAACTTGATGACCTAAGGGTGTTTCTTAACCTAAATTATTATATGATTCTATGAACCATGTTTATTATCTTGGCTTTTCAGAATTTATTGCATATAGATTCTAGGGGCTTTCAAATACCTTTGTGATCGCTTGGAATCAGAACAGAGAAATAGCTCTTCTTGTAGGCTTGCATCTGAATTTAATTATTCACTGAACTTTTACTTTTAGTAAAAGAAATAATTGAATCTGCTGAGTCATCTTTGATTCAAATATTGAGTAGGTCTTTCTCACTTTATTCCTATTATTTAATTGCTTTTATTTTAATATTCATTGCTTCGCATGTGTTTGGCAGTATTAATAGTCCTTTGCCTATTCTAATCTTCCATGAATAAAAAGGACTACTAACTAATTTTGAAAATATTATCAAGCAGGAAACTACACGGTAACCCACTTAAGTAATTTCCAAATCCAATCAAAATGTGTTTGAGAGTGTCAGAATGAAGCTTACCTTTGTATTTCCTAAAATATGACTAATCTTTCTGTGAAGAGGCTAACAAGGCTGATTATATCATAGTGGTGCTTTTAATTAATTAATTAATTTCAAAATTTTTGTGTTTTGCGGTAATGGAATACATATCAAGACACCTGTTATGCTTTATTTGGTTGCCTTTTCATTGTTTCTATTTTTTTCTGTGACAAACCTAAATAATAATCTAATTTTTATGTAATTAATTAAGTATACAAGTAGGACTTAGGTCACACATTTGAGAGCTCTGTGTGTGTGTGTGTCACGGTTTTGTTTCTTCAGATAGCTAGAATATTTCCTCAGAAGTCTATAATATGTGCATGGAAATTTAGAGACATTTAGCTTCGAAAAGATTTTGAGATCATTAAGTCCAACCACTGAGCACCTGTGCACATGGGGAATATTAGCTGTGTAATACATGGATCTTCCTGCCACTTTGTGCTGCGTCTTTGATTTTCCATCTCTGAATACACAGATGCCTCAAAGCTGTACAAAAGGTGTGCTGATGTTTCTATAAGAATGCATTTTCCAGAGATTTAGAGTTAACAGGAAGCCTAGAATGAAAATAATAATACTTAAAAAACTGGGAAGGTCGATTTCTCTAGGCACTTGGCACTTAAAATTCCAGGAGAATTAATATGAAATGTAAAATTCTAATGGTGTGGTGATCATGCTGCACATTTACTACAACTCCAACAAACTCAAAATTAAAAGCATGGAGTGTTTTTTGAAATAAACAAGTTGAAATAAGATATTTTACTTTTGTAAAACTGTTACCAATCAATTCCTGGAGCAAAAGAGTCACTTCTTCTGTTTAAAAATCATCCATAAATATCTCTTTAGCTAAAAGCACTTAAACTTTCCTCTTTCTCTGCAGAGAAAAATGATGAAAAGGTCTTATTTTTCCTATGTGGTTTGATTTGTCACTATAAAATTGGAATAAGAGTGGACTTCAGGAAACTTTCCTTTCTTCAGACTCTATCTTGGTCAGATTAGACAGCCCTTTTTCAGTAAATTGGTGTCTACTACACTACTTCTCTTATTTATCTCCTGCAAAGCTTAGAGTATGCATAATGTACATGTGTAATAGTGTCATCTGCTGGTTTAACAAGATTTAATGGGAAAGGAAAGGCATACTTTATTACTTAAGCCTCAAGGCCATTCTAATACTAGGCAATTTTTCTTTCAACAGCCAAGATACTATTGCTTATGAAATATTTCTTTCCACAGCCAAGATGCTGTAACTTATATGTGTTATGTGGCACACAGTTGTTCAGTGTGCCAGCTCACAGTTTGTTCACACTTAGGAGGTTGTTGCTCTGACATCAAGAGAAGAAATTTCTATAGTACAGTTTTCTTGGACGATTAACTTGAACAATACAAAAGTAGTTTGAGATTCCCTTTGAAATGACTGTATTTAACTTGTTGGCTATTCCCTGTTGCATAATACAACAAAAGAGGAATTTTATTCTGCTCTTTTGTCCATAGTGTATTTCATGGAGTGCAGAGCTTTTCCTTATCGTCTGTGAGCATATCTCTCCTTCCACAAAAAGATGTACACTTCTCTCGCTTTCTTAGCTTGTGCAGGCCACTCCAAGAACAGTTACCCCAACTGTCTGGAATTTGTCTAAAACCACTCAGAATGATATTTTTCCAGTTGTCTACAATCTCATCTTATACAAACCTGTTAAAGAGTAAGTTTGAGGACGAAATTTGGTCAGGAGTTGTAATTTATGCCAAAGTCAAATTATTCTCATGTTCTGTGTACAGTTCCATCCCATTCAATACTCCCTTGCTCTCTGTCCTGTCCGTAGTTCTTGTTTAGAGTAAAAATCTCTGTTTTTCTGATTTGACTTTGAAATTTCCACTTCTGCTTCAATACTTATCTACCCAAATGTCATATTTTTTTAATGAACTAAGTCTAGTCCCTAGATTTATTTTCTGCTTTCAATTTTATAGTATTAATTGGCAACTGTTGTTTATAAAAATTGTGAAGAGATTATTTTGAAAGACCTTGGAAAATGTAATAAGGTTTAAGGCTTTATTGAAGTTCAAAATTAAGTTTTGCCAATGAAATTTCTGCATAAATTATTCATAGAAGACTATAATGCATGAATAATTCAAGTGGCATCTTTAATTAGATGCTAAAAAACCCTACTGCAGCAGCCTATCATTGCTTTATCGATTTAGAAGCAAATCGAGTTTGAAAAACAAAGAACTTCTGCTCTAAGTCAAATTAGCAGGCGATTATTAAATCACTCTTTGCAATTGAACTGCTATCAATATTTTTTATGTCCACAAACATACAGTGCATTATAATGTATAGTGCTTATGAAATGCCAGTGAAATGGAGTCCAAAAAATGAGATTTTTAACGAAAATACAGTGCTATATATAAGCTGCTATTAGCTTTGGAAAAATGAGCCATGAATAATAAGCTTTTGAGGCCTAACAATAGTGGATAATAGAACACTATATATCAGAACAAAATAGCCATTGCTTGTTTCTATTAATAAATATCTTTAAGTTCTCGGAAAAATTATCTACTTTCTTTGCATCTTGGTCCTCATGTCAGGCCTTAGAACCAATTTAATATTACTAATAAATCTTCCATAGAAAAAGTAGGAATGGAAAAGTGCTTTGAAGCTCTTCTGCAAAAACCCCCTGCTCATGATACATTCTGCCTGTTATGGCAGTATTATCTGATTCTTTCCTATTTCCTTTAAGTATTGTTTTATCTTTTTAAGAGACCATGTCCCAGGTTGTGATAACTTACTACGAAGTTCTACCCAGCATCAAGGCTGTTTCTTCCTAACCAAATTCAAACATGCTACCTCTTTATAGTGGGATAAGAAAAAAGCAATATTTCTTTCCTTAAGGTTGGGGTTTTTTGTTTGGTTTCATTTGTTTGGTTGGTTTGTTTTGTTTTTGTTTTTAGGAGTGTTCGCTTTTTGTTCATTGCTTGTGTTTAATAAAAACTACTATATCTCAGATTCTCTTAAACTGAAATTATTAAGTTTTCATTTGCTTTCCCTGAAGTAATTCTACTTTATAAGTGGAATTACTGTGCTTATGCACAGGAGAGAACGGTTGCCCACTGGGCCTGCAGTTTAGTCCAACAGCCTCGAAGAAATGCAAACACTGGAGATGTACCTGGCTTGTTTTCCTTTTTTTTCGGCTATTCTAAATAGCCAAAAGAGTGTATATTCTTACCTAGTTACATTTTCTATTTAGTGCATGCTCCAGATATTGTCTGGTTTATCTTTTTTTTTTTTTTTTTTTTTTTTTTTTTTTTTTTTTTTTTTTTTTTTTTTTTTTGTTTAAATACTAACAGGGAACATATTGCACAGAGTGACACACAGATGTATGACAGATCTTTTCTTATGAATGATTATGCTGTTACTGTATGTTTATTTGCTGAGGAAATCATCAAATCATGAAATGAAAATGTTTTCTCTTTATTTCTGTGTGAATAACTCAGAATGAAAAAAGCTGGAAATTCCAGAAAACCAGCTTCTCCAGAGATGATGTGTTCAAATTCTTACCAGTATTTGAGAGCTACTCTTCAGATACCTGTTGCAGTTGTTATTTCAAGGTCTTGTTGAAAAGATGGATACCAGAACAAAAACTTGCATAGTTTTATGGAAGTTTTCAATGCACACTTCTGGGACCATTTTCAGTTTGCCACCTGCCACTGAATAGAAGCCTAGCACTGCTAACATCAAAGTCTTGAACTTTCTTTCTATGGAGACAGAGATATTTTAAACTGTACAGTTTGTTTAATGAAATGTTCCAGCAGTTTTGTAGAGTATAGTGAAATCCTAAGTCCATATTTACACAAAAACTGATGCAAAAGTTTCTCATCTGTTCTCCTCTATGAAGAAGAATATTATTCGGCTTACAGGTCACAGTCTGAGCTGTACTCTAATCAGTGGCTGATTTTGGTTTTTTTTTCTCTTCCTCTGTGACTCTTAGAAAATTATGTACTTTATTTCAAACGTAAAATTAAATCTAATTATACTATTCCTGTCTATTTAAATAACAATACTGTTGATAAAAGCAAGGAAGGAAGTTTAAAGAAAGGTTAAAAGTAAAGAATAAAACTGTGCTAGAAACATGGAAGGAGAGACATTATTATTTAATGGTTTAAGCTGTGATAATTAGATTCCTAAATAGAGTTTGGTAGGTGCAAGAAGACATTCAGCAAAGTGAGGTTTAACTGCAAGGTCTAAAATTCACATAGAGCTCCTATTCAGTCCTGAGTCTAGATATTCCTACATCTGCCAGGGTACTAGGAAATAAATGTGAAAAAAAAAAAAGTTGTAGGACATGAAGTTGAGAAGTCTTTTTATGAAGAACACTGAGAAGAAAGGAGAAAACAAAAATAGGTAGCTGAGAAATACACCAAACTTTTTTTTGTTCTGTGGAAAAGAAACGAAAGTAAAACCCAAGGTTCTGCAGAATGTGTGACTTCTTACATCCAACTACTTTTCACAAATGGCTCAGGAAAACACAAGTACCAACTTTTGTCTTTGTTCTCATTCAAGTTTTGTTTAGGAATCTTGATTTAATAACTCATTGGGAAATAGTTCTTTGTTTTGATTGTAATCTTTCAGCATGGATAACTGCATTAAAGCATTTGTTCCTAGCAAAGATTTATTTAATTCCTTCCCTACTCCAATCATTGAATCAGAGAATATTTGTTAATAATTCTGCACATCAAGTATATGTTCTTTCTTTTGCTGCTGCCAGACTTTCTGCAGAGAAATTATTATGGGATAATAAAACGTAAGTTGTTATGAATTTCCAGAAAATTATTAGTATTTAATTTCTTAAATTGAAGCCACAAAAATTATACTGTGGAATCTGCATATCTTTGTCTTTTTATATGTTTATTCTGTGCATTAAAGAAGTGTGGTTTAACACGGGTAACTTTTTTACAGTCTTTTGAACAGTTTTCTTGTAAGACAAGATCCAACTCTTTAGTGTCTATAACTCTCAGCTGAAAAAAAATACAAAACTCTACATAATTATCAATTAAAATAACACTATGAGTGTTTGACTAGCCATTTTCAGGGTAGTGTCTCTTATTTCAAAAGCTGATGAAGTATTCTCTTTCATGATATATCTGTAGAGCACATGAACACAGGGTGCGCACATAGACACATTTAAATTAGGAAAAAGAAAGTAAATTTCACATAGTCACACTAAGAAGGATTTACTTCTTTCCCATTGGTCTCCTTTGGTCATCACTTATGTTAATATACATTGTATCTCTAAGTAAACACAAATCTAAAATTTAGGTTCCTCCGCATAGGTTCCAAAGGCTTAGAAATTTGAAAATATTTATGCAAAAACTAGCAACTCAGAAAGCTGGATGATGTATTTAGCAGTAAGGTGAGAAATCACATATTTTACACCAGAAATTTTAAGGTGCAAAGCTACTGAATTTTTGAAGACTATACAAAAATATCAGGTTGTCAACACAGCTCAAACCTGAACTTGAGAATTCATCCTGGTTTAAATGTATACGTATATTTGACCCCATGATTTGTGTCAACTGTATCTTCAAAAGGAAACACACACACACATGCCCACAAACCCCTCTTAAATTACCTGCTATTTAAGATCTTCTATATTAATTTCAAAATTGTAGATTACTCACTAGATAATGCTAATTGTTAGATAAGCTGCATGTGTGACGGTTTTTGAAGCATTTATACAGGTTAAAAAGTTAACTTTTCTTCAAAAGGCAAGGTATTTGAATGACCTTGACCATAAAATGTCTTGCTTTGAAGCTTTATTAATTTTTGTGATCAACTTTGCTATCAGAAATATTTCACACTAATGACACACTGTGTATTTATGGCTTCAACTGTAATTCGTCTTCTAACTTTTAAAAATTATTTGCATCATGCCAACACAATCCTATTATGCATCTTCTGTATAGTGTATTACAAACAGATGAAAAGTGATCACAAAGTCAGGATATTACTTCCACTTTATAAACCCCCTATTAGCAAAGATATCGGAAAAGCTCTTCAAATATTCCAGAGGTTTCTGCCTGGAAGCATCCCACCACAACAGGAAAGACTTTTCTTTTTGTAGTGCTCAATTCAGGTTAGCTTTGTTGTGCTATGATTTTACTACAGCCTTAATCTTGTGATAGCTTTCTCTCCATCCATACTCAAAATAGGTACTGTGTCTCATGATGACTGGCAATTTTGTGCAGACTTTGCAGATGAAAGCAAACATCTTTGTTTTGGAAGCAGCTGAAATAGTCTTTCAATTATTGCCCTGAACTTGTGTACAGAGGATCACGGTTGTCTTAACGCATAGTATAAGAGAGTTAGTGAAGCTGAAAAAAGGACTAAGGAAAATGCAGAATCACTGTGTGTGGAGCACCTAGAAGGTTGAAGAAACAAAATCCTGTGGGGCTAATAAAGCACTGGAGAGAGAGACTACAAATAACAAACATTGAGCCACAGGGTAACTAAAAAGGATAGCAGAGTCTAAGGGAGAAAAATTAAGCCTTTCTGAATATATGTTAAAATAAGTCAATTCAATAAACCCAGGTATATTCTTAAGACTCTTTTTGTTGAGATACTGGCAAATGACTAGCTGTTAGTTAAGGAAGGTTTGGCCTTAAGTAGAAAATTAGGTAGGTGTTCACATTATGTACCCTTCTGGGATATAATTGGAATGAGAACCTGTCTGTGGGTATAGACTTCACACACTTTATTTCCCGTTCTTTCCTTGAAATTTAGATCAGGCTTTTCTGACTGGTTCAAGTTACAGATTAATTTATTACACATATACTAACATGAACACTTTTAAACAAAGTATTCTGCATTGTATTACCCTAGCTAGTTAGACTTTGTTAAACAGTATATTCAGTCTCTTGACAATAAAGGCTTTAGTTACAACGATAAGGTTATTTCTTTTGAATGCTTTTTCCATGCCTTCTGTTTCTACTTTTTCCTTCTGTCCAGATCTCTGTTCCTTTCCCACCACTTCTAGTGCTCCCAACAGTGCTGATTGCAGACAATTTGAATCATCTGTGTAGTAAAGCCACAGTGTGCACTGACTTGGGAAATTTAGGAAAAATTCAGCCTATAAGATTGCTGATGTATTGAAGAACGAAGATGAAACAGGATGTAGAAATTTGTAAAAATGATTTAATAATGGTTGTCGTTTCACTTAGATAATAATGGATCATTGCCAGGATCAGCAGTAAATTACAACATTGTGATGAAGCAGAAGCAGCAGGTGACAGAACTCACAGAAGCCTAAGATTTGACAAGAAATGTAATAACTTAGTAATATTTACCCAAAGTACACTAAGAGGGAGCGTATTAGGGCGAAACCAGCAGTGCTTCCAAAAAGGAATAAAAGCTGCAAGTTCATGTTAATAGTCAGTGCAGAGGCAACAGCAGTTGGAAAGCATGGTGAAGGAAAGGGAAGTATATCAAGGACTAAGCTCTTGCCTTAAGGCTCTCACATCGAATTCATCAACTAACGGTAGTCTGAGACCTTAAAAATTGTAGAAAAAAACCTGAAAGATGTGATTTTGTCAAAATAATAAATAAATATTGAAAAGGTTAGATGAGAAGGAGAAAAAATGATTGTTGAGTTTTGAGTTTGTCAAATTTATTTATTTTTATTATTTCAATCTACATAATAGTTTTCCTGAGGAGATGGTGCTCAGTTCTTTCACTTGCCTTGTCTCTATGGTGTTGTAGAGTTCATAATAAAATCATGCTAACAAAATGCTTTTCTGAGATCCTCTTTAAAAACCACACAAATTATAGAGGTGTATTGGTCTTTGTAGAGAATTAGCAGAGGGCGGTGCCTCATTTCTATCATTTCAGCATAGACAGCTACAGTGGGACTCATTTATTTTGCTCTTGGCTCAGCAGGCCAAGTACAAGATACTCATCAAATTAATTTCTTATGGTTTAGTGTGTCTTTCAGCCAGTACAATTTGTATTGCTCCTTCAGTATGGGCAATGAGTATTACGTGTAGCAGCGTATGTGTTAATTACAGTCAACTTATGTGATATTGTATATTTTCTGTTACAAATTTAACATCGTGCCCTGGAAGACAAAATGAGTAGCTATCTGGGAGGTTGTTACCATTCTACTTCTGAAGTTTTTTCTTTGATACTGCTGATTCTGTAATCAGAAAGGGTCCAAGCTTATAGAAGGAGAGCACAATGTGGCTTCCATGTGTGTTACGTGCTGTCTTGATGAGTAAAAACCAAAGACAGAAAACATAAGGGTAAAAATTATGTCTTCAAAAAAACCCCACCACATTGGCTTAATTTCTCCTTTTCTTTGTTTCTGTTTTTGCCCCCCAAAAAAACCCCAACTACTTTTGATAATGTCCAGTTCATTATACAACAGGCATTATACAACATTTTGCAGTGAACAAATTTCAGGTTGTGGCTTTCAGTTTTCAGTCTGTTCAGTGGGATTTCATTGTTTCAGTCTGTCTTCAAATGCACTATAACGCGTTGTTTTTCCCCCTGTTATTGCCCTGTGTTTCTCATGTAAAGAAAATGCTCTGAAGTCCCTAGCTTTCAGACTCTGTGGCTCTCTGACATTAGCCATTTTATTGAAACCAAAATTATTCTTGGACACTTATCTTTCTAATCAGTTCTGATCAAAAAACAAGCTACCCTGATTTAATTAATAGCAGACATGACTGCCTGAGTAAAATTACAAATCTTGGGATACTATATACTAATTTCAGGAAGCAAATTACAGGGTGCAAAAGACCATTTTATTTCTTAATACATTCTTATGTTTTTGGTTTTTTTTTAACCAGATTTCCAGTTTGGGTTACAGTCAAAAATTTTTGTTGTAATTTACTTTGGAACTGAATCCAGCTAAGACAATATTTCACCAAAGGAACCCATGGGATGACCAATCCCATCTCTTAACCATTTGATAATTCTGCAATATGAGCACAGAGGACATCATGACACCTTGGAAAGCTGTCCCCAAGAGAAGTCCAAATTACTTCTTTGGAGTTTTTTATGGGCCTAAATACCTTAAAGTCACTTTTTATATAAATGTGATAATAGCCCTCTATTCTTTCTTGAATTTACTTTCAGTAGTGATCACTGATAATATATTTCACAGATTAATTTTTAAAAGAAGAATGACTGAATAATTTTCCTTGTAAGAAGTTTTGTGTGTCTTTTCCTTCTACCTTTCCACTACAAAATGATTATTCATTTTATCTACTGTTTAGTTGTTAGTGTAAAATAGTGATTTGTGGACATTTGAACATAAAATTGGATTTTAATGTAACTCAGTAAACAAAAGAGGTGGTTTTCTTTAAACATGATCTAGTCTCACAAGAGTTTCTTTTTCATTAACTTATTCTTCATATAGATACTGTAGACAAGAATACCCTACTATTTCTCTGAGGCCACTGTTAACATTTATTTCTGTTTCAAAATGGCAATAAGTATCAACATATCTAAGGTGTCTATCATAATCAATAGTATGTACTGGTATTTTTCTTCTAAATAATTCACTTGCTTTACATTCTCTCTATAAATATTAAAAAAAACAAAACAAAACAAAACAAAACAAAAAAAACCCCAAACAAGTTAAATCCCTAGAACACAGAGAGCACTGCTCTCTCTTCGGGTGCAAAAAAGGGCTGGATAATGGGAACTATGTAAAATGAGCCAAGTATTGAAAATGAAAAGAAGTGAGAAGCAGGTGAGTTCTATGGAGACTCAGGGATATAAATTGGTAATCATGGCATGTAATACCTGAGATGAATAGCTCTGGAAAATATATCTCAAAACACAAATGCAAGAGAAAGCCTCAAGATTAAAATTTAAATAGATTCAAGGTGAACCAGAGGGGTGGTAAGATTGTGCGAGGTTTAAAATGGCTGAGACTTTTAGTTCCTTAATCTGTAAACTGTCTGAGAAACAAGAGCCAAAGAAGTGATCAAAGAAGTGTTTATCCAGTCCTGAAACATCAAATGCTTGGCCTACACTGACACACTTGCATCCATACAGCAGAACTGCAGCTTTCATTTAAAAGAGAA
Organism: Aleadryas rufinucha; assembly: GCA_013397815.1. Taxonomy (NCBI): domain Eukaryota; kingdom Metazoa; phylum Chordata; class Aves; order Passeriformes; genus Aleadryas; species Aleadryas rufinucha. The sequence goes on from VZTH01010725.1 coordinate 170,272, forward strand.
ATTTCTTAAACAATTTGTCTTCTGTAAGTTTGATCCAATTAAAAATTGATGGAATGTCACCTTTATCAGTCTTTAGGTATCCTAAGCTAATGACTGAAACAAACTTCCTTTCTTTTCATAAATTTATTTAAATATTTATCTTGAAATTTACCCATAGTATTTTATTGTCAGTGTAAGCCACATAAATGACAACTGTTCTGAAATGCTTTGACCAGAGCAGGTAGAAACATGTAGTTCTTGCTGAACTGATATCTAAAATAATTATTTCAATAGAAACATGAATTTTTTGCTACTCCTATCTGAACAGTAATATTACTCCTTTATAAAGGAGGGAAAGGAACAACAGAACTTACTCCATTTGAATGGCAGATTTGAATTACGAGATCCTTTGATCTAAGTTTTTATCTTTCTTACCTATAAACTCGTCCTATATATCCTTCACCTACCTCTGTGGCGGTGGCCCAACCCACTTTCCAGGTGAATGACAAGTGGGTTGATTTCCCCGCCCGAGACTCCACCTCTGAGGGCGGATCGGAGGAGGAGATAAGGCTGTGATGCCACCGCCTACTAGGTGTTCCCTTGAACATGTCTCCTCCCTGGTTTCTAGAACCCTCTCTCTCCCCCGGTTCCTTATTAGTTAGTAGAAGTTATGTTTAATAAGTAGTTCATTGATTATTCTATTAGGCTCTGGAAAGTTCTGTTTTGTTACATCCCTGGTTGGCTAGTTTAAACTAGTCCCTCCCAATATGTTTCCCGGTTGGTTGTATGTCACCCCCTTGTCATTCCCTAAGTGGTTGTTCCTTTACTCCTCCCTTTTCCCCACTCTTCTATTTAGTTTCATGCTAATTAAACCAGGGAGGCCAGACCAACAGCCAGATTCGGGTGGCTAGTTCCCTCTGAGACTTTATTCCAAATAAATTGCTTGGAATACACTAGCGCCTGAATCCTCCTTCAGTCTTTACCTTCGCCTGCTGCCGTTTTTCCTTCTGGGCTGCACCAGCCTAATCGGCTGTTGGCAGATAGCCTCAGGGCGAGCTGTGGCTCCCGGGGCAAACATCTGCGGTTTGAGCTGCATAGAACCCTGCTCCGTGCTGTCGCACCGGGACCTCCCGGAGTGTCCAGAGTAAGAGGACAGCAGTCGCCGCCTGCCACGCCACCGGGCGGCTAGTGGTCAGCGCGGCATACCTCCATAAGCTCCCTAAGAAAATAGAAAACAAATAAAATGTACTCATATGATGAATGTTGAAAACATTGTAATTATCAATGAGAAGTTACTAAAAATTGTTAATGCAAGGTTTTTACTACAGCTCAAAGAGTATGTGATATCCCCTACAGCATAAGGGCAAACAACAATCAATGAAATAAAATCAGGTACTTAGTATGTGCTCATTAAGTGAGTACATATTAACCCAAACGCCAATGAATCAGAGTCACTAACAGAGTAGGTGATCATTAAATTTATAGCTTGTATGCTGACATGTATGTACACAGTGTCTCCAAAATAAAAATGCATCCTTATATCTTCTAATTTTTCAGTTTTCATTTCCAGTGTTCGCAATATAATTAAACTTGCACTCTATAGTACTAATACTTAGTATTATTTATATGTTTTTCATTTATATGTTTAGGTGTCTAAGTTTCAATCCACCTTACTTTTGAAAGTTCCTGTTAATTACATTTGGTTTGGGACAGTCATATTGGGTAACACTTTTTCCCCCATTTCTAGAAGATTAAGAATGTTATGTCCTGGAACTAATTTTGAATGGTTCTATTCTTTTACAAGACCCAAGCACAGTGCAGTAAATGTTCTTCCAAAAAAACCATTGAAATAATGCTGTGTAAGGGCAATTTTTTTCACTCAGCTGTAGTACAATTATTTATACTTGAATACCCACATAAAATAACACTTCAGAATATCCTGTGATATATTAATGGTCTCTTCACACTCACTGTTATGATGCCAGGCATCCCTGGGCAATGGGAAGGAACACATGGATGAAGGGCAGATTAGATCTGCCACACCCTTCAGCTCTTTTTGGTCACTGTTGATCTTTGAAGAGAAAAGTATCTGTCTGAGCACATATACACCGCCCATGTGGTCTGTAATTAGGCAGTCATTGTAGAGCTACTACTTTTCCACTCATGGAACTACTTCTTGTGATAAAACATTTTCAGCATTGTTAACTTGTACATGAGATTAGTTTATCCTATAGGTATGGGGGAGGTCTGAATCTTCCTGAACCTATCACAATAAAAGGGGTTTGTGGCTTTTCACACAATTGCTGGTCTTCAAGAGAATATAACTCCCTCACTGTGGGCCCTCTGTGTGTATGAGGTCATTGAGCAGTCTCAAACTATGATCAACCCATCCTTACAAAAGAATATTCATGCTGCAGTCAGAACCTTTAAACTAGTCAAAGTAATTTTTACCATGGATATAGAAAATTACTTCATTGTGATGTTTTTTCACATGGAAAAATCATCCCCTCAGAAATTTCAAGTCACTGGCTCCTTTTATGTTGCTTTTCTGAAAGCAAATTATCATTTTCATATAAAGTTAAACCAAAAGAAGCCTTAGCCAGTATTTGCTTTAGCAATGCCTCAGGGGGACTTATATAGGCTGTGAGTGCTCTTTTCCATTTCTGTTGGGAAGGTGGAAAAACTATTTATACACATAAGACTTTGTGACTGAGGAATGCTTTTTCTAAAATACTAAATTGATTGTGAAGATGAGCTTAGTAGCTCCACAACTGCCAAGTTTATAATCATATAATGTCATGTATTAGTACATGGTAAACTCTGTCAGAGAGGAAAAGCTTAGTGTGAAAATTAATATGATAAAATATATCTGTTGCTTAGTTGTAATCTTTTGCAAGCATTAAAATATAATATGAAGTGGGTTCTATCTTTGAACAGATAAAACAATATTTGTTTTATAAAAAAATGTATCTCCTACTAGAAAATAACAAAAACTGGTTTTGCATCATATTCCTATTGCTCCTGATTTATTTCTTCAATGTAGAGTATAGCTTTTATTCAGTGGTGTGACCAAGAAATGGCATGAAGAAATGTCATGATCAAGCTCATTGAAATAACCTTTTCTTAGCTACAGGCAACAAGATGTTTTTCAGTAATTTAATTATTAGTACTGAATTTCATTTTTTTTTTACGGGATGTTAATTATTTGTTCCAATTTTCATTTTATTATTTTCTGTAAAATTGAACACGAAATGCAAAGATATATACATAATCAAGAAATCAAGGACACCTTTTAGAAAAGTATTTTTTTCTCTGAATTTTTCCCTTTATTTCTTAATATTATACTTTCTGCCTTTTCTTACTTCTGTAACACATTTCCTGAAAGGAGTGAAAATGAAACATAAGTGTCTGAAAGTGGCACTAGTGCACCTTGAAAATAACATGAGCCATAATGCTGCTGAAGAATTCAGAAGACTGAAAAATGCTGCAGTATTTGGGTTAGCATTTCCAAACATATGTATTGTATCCAGTCTGTATTTCTTAAACTACCTTTTATCATCTTCATCCTCATCTCTATTTACTGGGTATTTTTTCAGTTGTTTCTAACTGATTTTTATTGGGATGAATCAGTCTTGTTTTATTATATAAGTATAGTATTTCATATTCTCATGCTTTGAAACCATCATTTTGAAATTACAGATCAGGATTCATTCAAAGGAACAATTTAAACAGGTAGATTTTAATGAAGTTTTAGCATCTCATATCTGATGAAAGGTATTTTCATTCATAGAAACTAAAATTCCTACTAAATATTCAATTAAGTTCTACACATTTTATTATTGAACAAACCTTTATTGTTATTATTCTCCTTCAATTACTCCATGTCAAATTTGCCTGTGTTTTCTGTTGTTGAATATTTTTAGGACTAGCAAGAACTTCCATTGCTCCTGAAAGGAATAATTCTCTGAATTAGCTTTTGTAATATTTTGAGTCATTGCTCTTTCTCAAAGCTTATAGTTTAAACTCTGCACCACGACACTGTTACAAAACATGTCTTGTCCTTTCATGTTCTATGCCCAATGCATCTTTACTTTTTTTTGGAGTTGCTACAGTCCCTTTGAAGATGTAGCAGTTAACTTTTCCTCTGCCCATTTTCGTGTAGTTAGAGATACAGGGGAAAACAAGATCTGAGAAGAAATGCACTCTGCTAATTTCTGATCAGCAAAATTCATCTATGGAAAATCAGCTTTGGGTTGAAGATGAAAGTCTCTCATCCATACTAAACTTTATCTTCTATTTGTACTCTGCTTTCTGTATGTATATGGCATTCCTTTTGCAACAGAGCAATGAATATTTCAGGATCTTAAATAGCCAAAAGTAGATGGTCATCAGTGCAGTACCATAAATACGGCAGCAAATAACCTTCAGACAGAAGAACAGAGATTAGGAGACGGTGGTGTGTTCACCTTGGCAGGATGCCAGGTGACCACCAAACTGCTCTATTTCTTCTCCTTATCAACAAGAGCAGTGAGACCATATATCTTGAAAGGTTCTTGGCCTGAGATAAAGACATGGAGGGACTGCTCACTAATTACTAATGTGGGCAAAACAGACTCATTTCAGAAATTCATGAGAGTAGAATAAATGAGAATTAAGGACAAATCTAAAAACTTGTTCCTATCCTTCCATCTTCTCAGGTTCAACTTCAGTCTGATTTTTCTATCCTCTACCCTTGATCAGCATAGGGGCATAGGAAATGGGGGTTCTGGTCTGTTTATAACATCTTGTCACTGTTCCTCATTCTTCCTCATACTCTTCCCCTGCTCCAGCATGGGGTCCCACCAGGGACACAGTTTGGAAGACAGTTCTCCACAAACTTCTTCAGTGTGGATTTTTCTCACAGGCTGTATTTCTTCATAAACTTCTCCAGTGTAGGTTTCTTCCTTGGGATGCAGTTATTTGGGAGCAGACTGCTCCAGCATGGGTCCACTCTGGCTATCTGCTCCTCCATAGACCTCCATGGACTGCAGGGATACAGTCAGCCTCACTGTGGTCTTTAGCAGGGCCTGCAGAGGAACTTCAGCTCTGGTACCCGGAACCTGGTCTGCTCTTGGAGTCTGCTGAAGCTTTCTGTATCAGAGATGGCAGAAGCTTTCGGCAGCTTCTCACAGAACCAACCTCCATAGTGCCCTCAACACCAACACTTTGCCACATGAACTCGATACAGAGGAAGGCAAAGAAAGGCTGCTGGAGACAGTCTCTGATGCACAAAACATAGAGGTGTGTGGAGCAGCTGAAATGAGTGGATGCTTCATTTTGTAGGGAAAGGCCATTACCTTTTCCAAGGTCAACAAATTTTGTAGGACAATATCCACTTTTGAACTCAGAAACTCACTTCTTTTCCTGGATAACACTAGCAGAGACTGCATCAAAAATATATCTCTGTGGCCACCTTTGAAAAGCTGTATAGTTTGCCCCAGGTTTATGCATTGAACCCTTTTTTTTAAATGCACACGACCATAAATATCCAACACAAAATAAACAAATAAAATACACATAATTGTAAAACTACTATAAAGCTTGCAAATTATTTATAAGATGACTTACTGAAATCCTTTTCCTCCTTTTTTTTGCATGACTGTATGATTCACTGGCCTTTAAGCATTTAATTAACTCTCTAAGGGCTTTAATATTTGAATGGTCTCTCTCACAAAATATTTAACACAGCAATGCTTACCTTTTTATGGTTTAATTCATTACTGTATTTTCTTAATTAGTTTAACTGTAAGGTTAAAATAAAGGTAAAACATCTACATAGTAAAAAATTTGAGATCTAAAGAAATAGTTTTGTTACTCCTGAAGATATTCTTCGTGGATTTTGAATTACAGCTGTCCTGTACCTTAATAATTTTTGTATTTACTGCCCTGTGAATACCTAGTAAAATTACAGGATCATAAGCCAAAGCATAACATAATTTTTAGATTATCATCTTCATAGGTGTCATAATGTTTTATAAATTCAATTAGAACGGATAATTCTATAACTAAAATTGAGACACAAATATTAAATACGTAATGAATATTCAAATAAAAATACAATTTCTAAGGTGTTTTAACTAATACAGCTCATAACAAGAAAATTCTTTGCTGATAAGCACTTCACTTGTACATAGAGTTAGGTTATAGTCCAATTATATGATATATAAAATAGCTGTAGACTAACATTGGTACTTTCAATGCAAAAATTGAACCAATGGTTTGGTTCACACATAACTAACTATGTGAAAGGAAATGCAACAAGGAGCAGCTTGCATTCTCAGCACAGAGAAACTAAAACCAAAATAAAAATTCTCTCTTGTCCCCAAAAATATTATTTCTCAGAACCAGTACTGGATACAGCAATCCTAGGAGGCTTGTGTAGCCTCTGGTTGTGCTGTACCAATACATTGGACATAGAAAATCTAGCTTTAGAGCTGTCATTCTCAATTTTTTATTCTCAAACACTACATTGAAGAGAAAATGCCATTTTTCTAAACCAGATATGGTATAGCGTTGTTCTTAATCACATTTTAGAGTAGCTGGAGATAGAACAAAGCTTCTCTGCTCATGACAAAACTTACTTTTGAAGAAAGTACATTCCAATAAAATTGAAAGTCAGAATAAAAAAAAAAAGAAAAGTAAATCCTGTAAAATATGGAAAGCATAAAAGAAGACAATTTATTTGAATAACTAAAATTATTTTTAAAGGGAAATACTTTCAGGCTGAAAGCTACCCTTAGGAATTTAAAAAAAAAAGGTTTTCCTTACCTATTAAGTGGGTAATTTCAGTGTCAGTTATTGTTTTCCAGAATTACTTAATTTAACTTTTAACTACTTAATTTTGATCTAGAAGTCATATCAGTTAGAGATAAAAATGATTTTTGTGGTGATCATGAGCAGAAGACAATTGTATATGGAGAATTTAGGGTTCCACAATACACTTAACCAAATATTCCCAGGCCAGGGCTGTGCTGCGTGGGGCTATGGATCCAGTGTGGCCCTCAGGCTGTGCTGTGCTGCAAAGATCCCATGGCTGCAGGACAACTTCAGCCACCTTACTGCAACAGGCAGCTTCTCACTCCGTACCTCCAGGGATCATGCCACCGGTGTGGCCTTGCCTTTATCTAAAAGTGCAGCAAGAAGTTATTGTAACATATTTCTCTTTAACTGTAGAAATGATGAATAGAGTTTTTCTTTTGTAAAGAAAGTCTTGCAATAGCTCGGGTGACAAAAACAGGAAAAGCTGCTATGGAGAGGGTCTGCATGGCACGCTGCACACGGGTCACAGTCTGTTTGATGTTACACTGCTCAGGGCTCCTAGCATCTAAAGGTATTAATATCACTTGTGCTATTCTCTTATAGTTTTAGCAGTAATGAAAAGCATTTTAAATGATAGCTCACAAGTCTACATGCCTGTCTTGCTGGGACCATAATGAACCATCTCCTCCCAGTGCAAGACAAACCCCTAGACCAAATTAATTTAATTTTTTCATCCTGTATCCTTCCGTGACTTAAAGTCTTATAAATTCATATCTAAAAATTCATTCTTAGTTTCAGATGCCTCTACAGGTATAATTTTCATCTTCTTGTGATCATATTTATCCCATTTTTATTGCCATCCTACTGAGGTGTCAGTTAAGGTGTGTCCTTCCTCCCCCTTTCTCTTGTGATTCTTCAGGGTGAAAAATTACAGAAACCTAACATGTAGGATTACTTCATAAGAGCATGTGCAACAGAAAGCCTATATTTTTGCTTAGCAACTGAAATTGAAGGACCCTTTTGTTCCAACTTCCCTCTGGTTCTTGAACCCCTTATTGTTAAAGGCAGTCTGTGAAGGTCTTCAGCAGAAGATAATGTGTTCTATAGAGAACACATTATATATTCTATAGTATATTATATCTATCTATAGTATAGATATATTCTATAGTATCTATTAGCCAGATAATGTGTTCTATAGAGGAGCTAAAGACTTAATCTTCACTGCAACAATGACATTTGATCTTTCATGTATCTACTATTCCTCTCACCTGTACTGTCTAAATTCTGGAAAATATGAGACAATGTCTGTCCTGAGTCACACCATCTCCCAGCATAAACATTTTCAGTCTTCTTTTTTTTCCCTAATGATGACCAGTCATCAAGTCCATTCACTTTTCTTTCCAGAACAAAAATAAGTTATATAACAATTTATAATACATGTATAAACATGTATATAATACAATGTACATAATTGTTCAATACTGGTGGCTTAGTGCTCAGGTAGTTTATGGCTTAGTAGATGAAATAAAGACACTTAAAAGGTGTTAAGGAAGGAAATGGACTAATCATTATTAACTTTTACATTAGGCAGCAATTTACCCAGCACTTTTAATATTGTTTGATTTCAGCTGTGTTATGGGTTGTACTCTGTCTTACTACAGGCAATAATTTTCATTTCAGATGAGGTGTCATATATACATTAAGTCAGCACTGTATTAGCATAACAAATATTAGTATAAAAAGGAATGTGTCATTGATATGTGCTGCTTGAACTGTTTTATTCAAAAAAATTAGTTACAGCAATTTGTGATCTTAAAATGGTCATCATAATTCATATTCAAATAGTAGCAATGCTTTTAACTTTTCCAACCTGCATTCACTTTCAGAAATTCCTGACCAGGTTTTTGAGAATTTCCTGAGTACTCTGACTTCATCCAAATAGGATCATTAACTGGTCACAGGTTTATCTTCAGGTTTTGAAATTAGCCTCACTTTAAAGAATAATTTCAGAAAAAATAATATCACATATAAACCTTTCTAAGTACATATGTTCTCCATTATATGTAATTATATATGAATTTATGTACTAGTGAAAGTGAAACTTCAGATCACTCATGAGTTTCCTTAGGTACTTGTAATGGTCATGATTACTTTTAGAGAGGCAGTCTTTTCAGTCTTTTTAGAATTTTTAAAAAAATCATTAGGTTGGAAAAGAATTCCAAGATAATTGAGTCCAACCCTTGACCAAACACCACTATATCAACTAAACTCTAGCACTAAATATGACATCCAGCTATTTCTAGAACACTTCCAGGGATGGACTCCACCACCTCCCTGGGCAGCCTGTTCCAACGCCTGAATATCTTTACAGTGAAGAAATTCTTCTTGTTGTCCTACCTGAACTTCCCCTGGCACAGCTTGAGACTGTCTCTTCTTGCCTGGGAAAAGAGGCTGATCTCCAGTGGGTGACACCGTTGTTTCGGACAGTCATAGGGAGTGATAAGGTCTCCCCTGAGTCTCCTCCAGGCTCACGAACTCTAGCTCCCTCAGCCACATCTTATGTGACTTACTCTTGTCTCTAGTATCCAGAAAGTAATCAGGGTTTGTGAAAGGACTTAATCAGGTACGCTGGAATCAATCTCTACACTAAACAAAAGCCATGTTAACATTTTATCTTACTGTGCTATAATTTGAGTATTAGAACAGGATGTGGTACAGAAGAAATATCCACTCATTGAAAGAATTTGTTTTTCTCCTTCAGGTGAGATAGGTGTGGTAAGATGATGACTTTCTGCACACTGAGAGTGGAGACCCAGTGCATTCATTATCTGCTGATGCAGGTCAAACAGCTGCAGTCTGCATACACACGTGGAACAGTTCTCAGCTATTCTCTGGCGAGTTGAAATAAGCAGAGTTGAACTGTTATCAGCAATTGAGCAACAAAAGGAGTAAAAACAGGCCTGTTTGAAGCATGTTAGGAAAACAGTGATTGATGTTCCTCAGTATTTCGAGTGGTGGTGAGACGACCTTTTATGTTTATAGGCTAATGACATTACATAAAAATACGACGAACTTAAGACGCTGCCACCACAGCAGAGTCATCCTTAACTATTCATGGCATTTACAATAATTCTGACTGTGGTAGGTTGGCTCAGACCAGCAGCTAAGCACCCATCCAAATCCTCCCCTCTTTTCTTATCAGGGTTGGGGAGACATCTGAAAAGAAAAATATGGGAAAAACTCATGAGTATAGATAAAGACAGTTTAATAAGTGTAGAAAAAAGTGGTAGATAGCTCCCAAACAAATGATTGAAGCAATCATTCACCACACATTGATACCCATCCAGTCTGCACATAAAGGCTACTTCGGAAAAACTTCCCTTCAGTTGAATTGCTGAGTGTAACATTATGGCATGGAATACCACTTTGTTTTGGCTAGTCCAGCTTAGTCTTTCACAACCTTTTGCCCAGCCCATGCTTTCTCATGAGAAGGCAGTGTGAGAAATGGAAAAGAACTTAGTACTGTGCAAACACTGTTCAGCAATAGCTGAAATATTTGTATGTTATCAGTATTGGCTTAGTCACAAATAAGTCACACAACACCATGTGCACTAATATAAAGAAAATTAACTGTGTCCCATCCATACAGTGCACTAATTTAAATTCCTACTTGAGATGTGTTTCAGTTAGGCTACTTTTACCCGAATGTAGAGAAATGTCAAAAATAGCCTTTAAATTTTTAAATTAGTTAACAGTTTTGATTGGAAATACAGCTATCTTGATGTCATTTATGTGGGGATTCCCAATGTATTTGACATAATGCCACACAGCATTTTCACTGAAGTACTTAGCAAATGAAGTAGTAAGAGGAGATATATTGTAAGTATTAAAAATATAAAACAATGATAAAGATAAACCATTCATTAGGAGAAGATATGAAAATCTAGAATTTTATTATATACTCCATGTTTCAAATGTGTTCTGAGCAAAATACATCAGCTTTTTATGCACAGTGAAATTCTGGTCATTTCTTCTAGATTCCATTCATACTGATTCTTTTCTTTTTTTTGATTCTTTCCTGCACACAGGCTCTTGACCTTGGTTTTGTTTGTAATTGGGTTAAGGAATTTCATCAAAACCATGGAATGCTTAGTAAATATGAGACAAATTTGCTGTGCTGATTTACTTTCCCATTATACTGTCGGGGTCCATACCGGTGTTTTGGCACCGGCAGGCTGACCTGACCACCCGCGGTATAAATGGGAAAGGCCTCCTGTGTAGCTTTCAGCAGACCTTTATTCCATGCCGAGGGTCTACGACGAAAGGCTCGGACCGAGGCAATGCTAAGCCTTTTCCCGGGAGTGGGGCAGAGCATTCTGGGCAGGGGGGCGGGACATAGGCGGGACCCCGGCACACAGGGGAAAGAGGGCAGGGAAGCGGGCCAGCCAGGGAGACAGAACCGAGACTCTCTCCTGTTAGGGGGCTCTGTCATGGATCCCACATTATACCTATTTAGTGATGTCTTATCAATACTTACACAATTAATAAACAGTGACAAACACAGTCTACTATGTATATGTCCCAGTAAAAAACACTAATATTTAGGTAATTACTGTTTTTCTTCCAGTAAAACCTACAGTTTCAGAAAGCTGACAAAGCACCTAGCTAGAGCAAATTTATCTGAAAGGGCAGGTAGTTAAGATTACTATTATGCAGACATGTTTGTTTGTCTTCGCAGGCCAGCAGTGACCTTTTCAGCATTCCCATTGCATATTTTATCAACAAACACTGTCTTGACTCTTACGAGAGCTTGCTCATAAGTAGAGGCTATGAATTCAAAGCTTTTCAGTTTTGAAACTGGGAATCCAGCACAGCCTAAAGCAACTTTCAGCATGCCAAAGAGAACTGATGATATTCACTTTCCTAAGACCCAAAACTCTGCAGACCAGCATTATCTGAACCCGATGGAGAGTTGTACCAGTACACTGAACATACACAAAATAAATCCTGTGAGGTTGGAACATGCTTATAAGGATATTTATCATATTTTGAAGTGGATATTTGTTAAAATGCATTAACCTATAAGAACGGAAGTTTCTGAGATTTTTAACTTTTTATTTTTTATTTTTTTCCTGCCAAAATATTAAAGTAAAAATGTTTTTAATAATTAAAATGAAAACTGTGCATTTTCTTCAACCTTTCTCAAGAGATAATGAACATTTTCTAATTGGATATAATTCTGCCAACATTAATTCATATCATTGCACCTACTCAAAGAGAGTACATGTTTCAAAGCACAAAAACACTAGAACTCTTCAGAGGATGAATTGAAGGAGGTTTTGGTGTTTGGTTTTAATTGGCTGATGGGATTTTTTAATGTCTCTTACTATTGTCATCTGCTTTTTAAATAGCTGATTTTTTTCCCCCCAGAAATGGTTCATTTAGAGAGGATTACCGAACATAAAACATTTGTGGGATTGGTAAAGTCCTAAAACTGTTAGCGATGATAGAAAAATAATCCCACAACAATAATGATGAAGCATTGCCTATGTTATTACCTAGCTCTTTTATGCTTAGTTATGAAATTAATTTCAAAAGTATTTGAATAATTAAAATTTAAAATAATAATAAATATCTGCTAATACAAAAAGTAAATGGACTATATGACACACAAAAAAATATCCAAGGAAATCACACTCATGCAAGCTATATCTTTAGATAATTTTTTTATCTTCACATACAGTTGGTAATTTGTGACTGCTGTATTGTGAGCTAATGACAATTATATGTACTGTTATGGCATTCTATTCTGAATATGCTATTTTGAACAGCATTTGTTGCTATGTCTCTGACAGGGACTTTTTGCATATTTCTTTACTAATACAACCCTTTTTATGAGGTATGCCTGCAATTTCCTGAAACACAAAAGTTTTGCACAGTTTGTATGATCCAGGATGGATAAGAATGTAGGTAATAAATTGAATCCAAGAACTGGGGGTAATCATAGTGATATGTGGTAGCACAGATTCTTTCCCATGGGAATTTTTCTCTTCTCCCTGTGTTCTATAAATAAAGATAAGGTTTGGATGTTATTGAAACTGTCTCTGAAAAGATGGGCAGTTCTACCTGGCCTATGGGCCTAGGGGGAGGTTTTGAATTGACCCAATCCGGAGAAACTTTTAAAAGTCTATATAAGTTTTAGGATTAAATAATAAAATCAGAATTCCGCCTCACCCGATCCAGTCTGGTTCTTGCACTCGGCTAGCGCTCAACAGTGACAGTGATATATGTTTTTTTAATTTCCCTTACATCTTCTGCATTCTGTATTTGAGGGGCATTGATAAGTTTAGTTAATTCAGTCATTCTTATAAGGCCTGAAAGGAAAATCATATTGTGGTCTTGGTGTGCAAATAGCTGTTTTTCTTGATATTTGACTTTGAACCAGTAGAATTTATATGTCCCTTTTTCTGCTGCATTGCCCATTTACACATTTTAATTTCTATAGGATCTCTTAAAAAAATTTAATAGATGCATATCTCTCATCACCTTATTCCACTCCATTGCCTTCTTATTATCTTACTAATTGATTACTTGTTGGGTGTATAACTGAGGCAAAGCATGATAATAGTTCATCTCCTTCTTTTATGTAAGATGCAAATCAGGGCAATAAAACATATTTCACCATATCAGAGCCAGTCTTTAAAGAACTAGTGAAATGTGCTGGCCACTTTGACCTTCATGGAGATGAATTTCTTCTGCTTTTATACCCTATAGAGAAAACATGCAGAGACAACAGAATTACTCTCACCAAAGTAACGTATTTTTACCATATTTAACAAAAGAAAAAATTAAGCAGCCTCTTGGTGTCGTATGATGAATTAATTTCTCCTGTACAATCAGTCATTGGTCCTTTTGCTGAGGCATCACCTGTGCGCAATTAGTGTCAGTTTCATTACACTAGAAATTTCCTTTTTATGGGTTACCAGCACTGTAAATGCACTCAACTGATTCATGAGTTCCACAAAGATCAAGAGACATCATCTTTGAAGATATGGTAAGCAATGGCAGGTTTGGTCAAACTCCGATATGCCACATAACATTGTCATTCATGACTCAATAAAGAAAGTCTGTGCTTACTTACTAGCAAGATATATTCTTTGTTTGCATTTAGTGTTAACTCACTACCATGTGTCAGCCACCAGGTGAAAGAATAAACACACCCTTCAAGGAACATAGTGCTATGACTTCCTGCTAAGAATTCCAGAATTTGCTTTCAAAACAGTGTAAGGGTTCAAAATGTACTGGTAAGACTTTCAGAGTGTACTAATTTTTTCAGTGACCTTGTATAAAGTATTTTGACATTTTAATTTCTGTTTTCAGAATGCATTCACAGAATCTTCTCAATATTCAGAATATTCAGTATATTCACAGAATATTTGACAAGACTATGAGTGTAAGGGATATTACTTTCTATTATGCAAACTTCCTGTTCATCACCAATATAATTAACCTGTAGTATTTTAATTGAATATAAAGAATGAAAAGATAAGAAAACAGGAAATAATTGTAGTACAAGAGACACAAATATTTTATTAGAAATAATATATTTCCAACTTATGCCTACAAAATAAGAATAGACATCCAATAAAGTAGATAAAGATCTACTTTATCAGCCATATTAGTTTCCTTTGGGCTCAATTATTGAAATCTATGCATTTTCTTGTAGTACATGTCTCCTGCAACCACCCATCTGGATTCTTGCCTTTCACATTTCATCATTGCACAAGCTTTTATAATTTGTTCTGGATGCTGAGTTGTAAGTTTTAGAGGATTTCTAATTTTGAGAGAATGTGCAAGAACATGTACTTCAACCTAAGAATCATAAAAGGTCTCTTTTATGATTTCACAGGTTTTTGAGAAGCAGTTTAAATATAGATGAAATCTGGAGCTGACCATATTAAAAAACAGGCATGAAGCTTGCACTATAATTTACATCCTCAATAGGTGATGTTCAATTTGATTATCAGTTGAAATTTTCAGAAAGATAAGAGCTTTCAAGCCCCCTTTTTTCCTCTCATTCTTTAATACTGATCATTAAGCTGTATACAACCTGATCATAAGGTCCAGGGCCTGTACAGCCTCCCTATCACAACACCAAATGTGGCCACAGGCTTAAAACATGACTTCTTTTAAGTTTTAACAGTTATGTCTCCCACTAGTAATATCACTATGGTAAACAGCTGTGGCCACTGACCACACTTCTGTGGTAGATTCCTGACATTCCCAGTGCAATAATTGCCAGGTACTGCAGTGCTGGAAAGAGACCTTTGGTTTTAACATAGCAAATGTAAGACATTTCAGTGATCTGGCAAACTTATTTTCTTTTGATATTGCTGAAAACACAGTGGGTTAGCCTGAAAATGTCTCCCAAATATGCAGATGGAAGACTAGGTAAACAAAATTTAATATTCCCCCAAAGAAGATAATTACAATTCTTGTTTCTTTGTGAAAGACTAGCTTTATCATTTGTAACAGCTGTTACTGATGTAAATACAGGGCTTACTGCTAGCTCTTTTTTGTGTCTTTAAGTAGATATATACATATTTTCAAAATTGTATTTCTAATTAAATTCTGCTTATATCTGTTTCCCAGTGTGTTCACTAGCTTTTCACTATAATGGCACTTAAAATTAATTGAGCACTTCTGCTGTCAGTTGCTGCTGGAGTACCTGAGAGAATGTATTTGGTTGCCTTTGACCTGCCTTTGCTATTCACTGCCTTCATAGATCAGACAAAACATGAAAGTAAAATTAAAATGATATTACTTGACTTATCATACAAGTCTTAAGAAGCTTATGATATCTTTCTGCCCAAAATATACTTTTTTGAAGATATAAAGAAAACCCTAAAAATATTGTTTCTTTTTATCTGAAATAAGAAAAATGAAAAAGATAACCCTATTAATTTTTGTTATAAGTCTAGTTAAGGTGCTAAATCAAACACTGATACCTTAAAAATACAGTTGACAAAGTTTTTATACATGTGAAAGCATTGCTATTTCAGGATTCATATAGAGATTTATTCTCTAACCTTCAGTATACAAATTGAACAAATAAAACTTGGTACTAAAATTTACTTCAGATGCAATATCTTTATCAAAGGTATTCAGTATCAGTGAGACCATAGCACGTCCTTAAAAGTGTACACTTAAAAGTGTATTTTGGTATTTATTTTCTCAGCAAACAAGACTTTACCTGGGTTTCCTTGTGTCACAATTTAAACACAGTACTTTAAATACTGTTTTATTTACTAATCTAGCTCTCTTCTTCATAAGAGACTGAAAGCTGTCTGTACTTGTGATGGCAGGGATACCCTACGGAAAGCAGTTGTGGAGAGACTTAACAGCAGTAGAGTGAAATACCTGCTTTTCTTCTAACTTTGGGAAAAATTTGTGCAAGAAGAAAGTGAGTGGTACAATGGGCTGAATGGTCTGGTGCCCATAATGAATTTTAGAAAGGTCAATTCATCCCATAAAATGTTAATACAGAACGTGAGAAAAATTTAGGCAATAAAAACATGTCCTTTCTATATGATATAAACTAAAAATAAAAAAAAAAAGAAGTCTTTGAATCATACAATGTTTGGGTTGGAAGGGACCTTAAAGATCATCTAGATCCAAATTCCTGCTATGGGCAGGGATATACTTTCGTAAATGGAAGTTTCATTTTCACCACAAAGCCAGAGCGTGACTGAAGTCATGTTGGCTATGTCTAACAGTAGAAAACAGTAAAATGAACTTATATTTCCTCTGCTTTCTAAGATCAAAAATATATTAGGAAGTAACAAGGTAATTCTATGTTTATTCTTGATTCTTTTTTATGCTTTGCTATGACTTCTTTTGCAAAATACTTTGGAACGTTTGTCATTTTAACATATGCCAGAATGTTTTAGAAGGCTGTACTGCACTGTACTGAATCACACTGATGTTGTAAAGTGTCTGATGTTGTCATTATTTACTTCCCTTGTGGACTTTTTCTATATTAATGAATCTCTTTAAAAGTATGGGCATTTTTCAGGCATATTTTTGACAGGTAATTCTGTTCTTTAAGCAAGGAAATCTGTTAGGACAATTCTAACATTTCTTTTCAGTTATATGATTTGATCCTCATTATTCTGACCTAAGTTCCTTTTCAGGGAGAATTCAGAAACAACTGGGATGGATAAAGTGGGTCTACCTTAGTTGCTCTAATTAGAACACATGACAGATTAAAAATGAGGCTTTTGCACATTTGTTTATTCTCCTTTAAAATGAAAGAAAGAGGAAATAGCTGAACTCTTAAGACATGTCAATACATAGCTCATGTGTTTGCTTTTTCCTACATATATTCCCCGTGTCGAAAAAAAAATTACTTCCAGGTCCTGAAGAATACATCAGAAGAACAATAAAATTTTTTGGTAAGGATGTTGAAAATCAAGCAAACTTGATGCTAGTTTTTTGAATGAAATAGCTCCTACTTTTCTGTAAGGATGTGGTAGTATGGCAGATATTAATCAAGGTCAAACCATGTTTCAAGCTTGCACTGGGAGTCACATGTAGCTGTCATGGCTAAAAATAGGTAATTATTGCTCATCTTAGGAAGAAAATTTGGCAAGATGCCATAGTGACAACGTGACTCCCTTGTGTCTAATGGCTTCAAAGGACAGGTTTTGCATCTGTTAGTCTCCTAATTGTACAAAGTTTTGGGTAGACTTTTGATCTTTAGAGGCTATACTGCCCAAGCTTTACTGTTTCAAGCTAAATATTTTTCTAAATTAAATTCTATTTTAATTATTTTTAATTGATTCTAAATAACTTTTCAGAACAGATTCACATTATTTGTGTCTAGTATTTTGTAGGGAAAAAGTCCCTGGAGAGTATCTAATCTCAGAGAATTCTTGTCAGAGGCATACATATCATAATTCACCTGGGAAGAAACAGTGGTCTGTGTATTGTACTGAATGAGGGATCTGGGATGCCACAGACAGCAGGAAGCACTCAGACACAGTAAAAAGGAGTGCAATTAATCATCTGGAAAAACCTCTGTGCTGAACACTTTACAATACTGTATAACAATTGTCATATGCAGACAAAAGTAAAATGTATTTCTAGAGGGAAAAAAAATCAATCATACCAGCTGAATAGAGCAGATTGATTGTTTATTATCAGTTTTGAGTGATAACGTATGGTGTAGGAAAAGAAATTATATGTCCATTTTTAGGCTTGACCTTAGGCTAAAAAATAGTCATATGCTCATATTTTTTCTATAGATTTATTTCCTTTTGCAACTCTGACAGATTGACCATAACCTAAGCAGCCAAGAAAGTATCAAAAATATGAAAAATAACACACAGACTACACTCTTAAAAGCGTTTGATTTCCCTTGGAAATAATGGGTAATAGTTCTTGATTCTAAAGCTCAGCAAATACACTTAGGAAGAAACTTTGCTATTGCCACTTTAAGTTGATGATCAGAGTGCCCTGAGAAAGTGCTTAGGTTAGCCATGTGGAGCATGGGAAGAGAGGTGTTCTTTAGAATATGATTCATATCTCCTAGGGTGCAAAGCAGGAAATGGTGAAAAGAACAGATCAGTTGAAAATATGGTTATTTTAAAGATCTAGCAATTGAATGCTAACCCTGAGAAAATGAAAGTGTATTTTCCATCTGGGTTCAGGAAAGGAAAGACTCTATACAACGTAGTCTACAAATTTTGATAGCCATGGTACATTTAGCCCACATTAAGGTCCATGTTCATGGCACTATGGAGCTTATACTTATGTGGACTAAGGATAAAACCATGGTTTCTGGTGGTACAAACACTTTGAAAGCTATGAATATACGATGATCATCCTACCAAACCACAGGGACCATAGAATGAGAATGAGAAATATTTGGGGCAAGGCCACAGCTGGGATGATGGTAGAAATACGAGTCTGGGCAACACAGTGAAGAAGTATGGAAAGTGTGTACAGGTGCTGTACTGAGGTATGAGACATTGCACCTCAAGCTCGCTGTGATTCCAGTTTCTTATCAAATATTGGCAGAGTTACTTCTGACTGCTTTAGGATCTTTCTTGGTGTTGATGTTGTCAGGTTTGCCCAAGACCTGGACCATGCACATGGAGTCAAAACTCTCCATATACTAAAACCAGTCCAAGCTGTAGGATAAGGGACCAGGTGATTAAAAAATGTATCAGGAGGAAAAAAAACAGGAGTTGAAGGGTCCTTTCCACCAATATTACCAAGGCATGGTAAATAGTGTTCTCTCTAATTCTTTTCCTTAAATAAATATTAACCAGATATGTTTATTATCTAGTTCAAATTCCTGTTCTGAGAGATTCAAAACAAAGCAATTTATTACAAGAAATCATTGTTTCTACCAACAGAAAGATTACTTGATGTCAACAGATGATACATTTTCATCCCCTGCAGACTCTGGATTGACTGATAATTTTTCAACAGAACTAATCATCACACAGTTTTGAGAACAAAGTACTACCTTCACGTCTAGGAGATCTTTACAAGAGGCAGTATCCTATTCACATCTGATATGAAATAAACCCCTTTTATGGACCAAATACAATCTGTATGTGGTGTTATTTGAAAAGTTTGTTTGACAAGGTGTATGTTTGCAGATGTATGTAGTTTAGCCATGACAATGTTATAGTTCCAACCTTCCACGCAGACAAAACAAAACAAACCACAAACAAAACAAACAAACAAAAAAATCCCCCCAGAAAAAACCCAAAAGCCCATCTCTGTTGCGAAGATTGTAATTGGGATAATTTATATCATATATTCTGTAACTCATCTACTTACAGCTAGCATCTAAATTCTGCTATGTTATATAATAGTCAGGACTGTGAACACTTTCACGTATATGCTATGCCTCTGTAGGCACAGCACTTCAGAATGAGTAACACTGTAACAGAATATTGCCAAAAGAAATGCTAAAAACCACTAGGTTAGTTTGAATATCATTGTGACTTCAACTGCTGCTAAATGCGTAGTTGTGTATAGATATTATAGTACACATGTACCTATAATACACAACACACAGGCATTCCTTAAAAATTTGTAACTGGTGTCCATCAAAGCATTACCCAAAAAACTTAACAGGCTTACTATATTTAATGTATATTCAATATCTGAATAAGACTTCAAATAGAGGGAGCATTTTTCAAGTAAGTTTTGTTTTCTGCATGAAAAAGTTGCGAACTCTGAGTTTTAATATCTGGAAATGGGATTGTCTATTATGTTATAAAATTCATGTATGTTTTAATTTCAAGGCCCATTACATAAGGCAAGAGAATGCAACTAGCCTTGTAGTGTCTCTAGCTGTAGGCTGCAGAATTTTTTTTTTTTTAAAGGTTATAAATCTCCAAAGATCACACCAAAATTGTTTATAAAGTATTTTAAATGGAACACTTGAAACATTACTAAGCATCAAAGTAGTGAAATGGATTTCTGTTATCCAGATATCTGGTAATATCAATTTAATCTTTTTACACTTATACAAGGTTTCCAGGAAATTCTTCCTTAGTCTGAATTTTATTGCTTGGAAAACCTTTATGAGTTTTTTAAAACTTCTTATTGGCTTTTATATAATTAATTTTCCACATTTTTCCTTTTTCTTATTAATTAAAACAGAAACAGCTTCTCAGAGAATGTCTTCTGAGACAGTAGAAATCCATAAGATTATCAGTAATAGCTATTCAAAAATTAAAAGGGAGTGTCTTGTTGTTTATTCTTTTTTCTGTATTTTTTTTTCAGTATTCAACTGGATAGGATATAGCTAACGTACTTTAAAACACGTCTGTTAAAAAAAAAAGCAGGATGAACATGTAATCATTAGTGTTGTCAAATATCCTAAGTAAATGCATGACAAATATATTTATGGTTTCATGTGTTTGACTTTGCAATGCAGAGAGAAAAACAAATTACTTTCTTATATCCATATAAACATTTTTATTTAGCATCTAACCTTATGGTTCTTGATCATTGGCAGAAAAAACCTCAAACAATTATTTGACCTTTGTATTCTGTTTAAGTGGGACACAGAGATTGACTACAGGAAGTATAAAAAGTTACTCATAATTCTATCACAATTCACTTTTGCAGCAGAAAAAGAGAAAAAAAATAAAATAGAGAAAGGAAAAGAAGTAGAGGAGAGCTTGCCTCTGGGTTTATGTCTTTGAAGTTTCTTAGGTTCAGTTTGAAAAAAATATTTAAGCTCCGAAATTAAGACCTACTGGATCTGGAGGTATTCGGTTGTCATCTGTTTGATGACAGGCTGAGAGTGCTGAGGTTGTTCAGCATGGAGAAGACTCTGAAGAGATCATATATCATCCTCCCAATACCTAAAGGGGGCAAAGAAGAGTGCTGGAGGTGGACTTCATAGATAGGAATGGAGTGATAGGATAAGAGGTGCACTTAAACTGAAAGGCAATATGTTTAGTTTAAACGTTAGAAAGAAATTCTTTTCTGTGAGGATGATGAGACTCTAAAATTCTTGCCCACAGAAGTTATGGATGCCCAATTCTTGTCCCTGGAAGTGTTCAAGGTCAGGTTGGATGGGGTCCTGAGAAACCTGATCAAATGTGTAGCATACGTGCCCATGGCAGGGGTGTTGGAGCTAGGTGATCTTTAAGGTTCTTTCCAACTCCCATAGATTCTAAGATTCTATGACATTTTGGACCAGAAGAAATTAGAGGGGAAATTAACATTAATTATTCTAAGTGTAGTATTTTGGTATCTGTTGATTTTGGCAAACCATTAGCCTGGACTACAGATTTTTAGGTGATTTACAATATATTTCTATGTGAAAAGTGTCTTGTCATATGTAAAAATAGTTGAAAAGCATTTTCTTACTGACCATGACAAAATATCTGTTCCAAAATTTGGCAGTTTCAGAAGCTGCATCAGGGCTAAAATTTTAGGAAGGGAACTAAACACAGTCCCCAGAAAATAATTTTTGTCATCATATTTCCATCATTCTAAGTTGTAACTGATATTTCCTCTAAAGGCCTGAGAACAGATACTTGAATGTATAACATCTGTAAGAGCATTCAAGAAGTACTTGACTTTTAGTCAGAGTTCACAACATCTCCATGATAAATTGACCTCATTGTTTAATGTCAGACTTTTGTATCATGTGTTGATAGCATCACATGTTGCTATCATTTCTCAGTCAGGGCTTTTATATTTTCTCTTCAAATGAAAGAAAGATAAAAAGAGCTTTATTCAACAACTGCAAGAGAAGGTAATGTTGGTATTCTGCTTAGGGGAAGTTTCCCCATGCAGTTTTAGGATTTTCAAGTACTTAAAGTAATCATCAAAGACTGAGGCAACCTGTAAGAAATGGGAGCTCTTAGTGTAAGGAATCTGCCTAAAGATGAGACGTGTAATGCTACAGTGACTTCATGCCTTATCCAGTTTCTGCCACATGGCTAAAATTAAAATTTAAACACAGGGAAGGAATACAGATTTAATATTGGAGCAGCTCTTAGAGAGACTAGAAGACATCCTATAAATGGGTTACCATTTGAACAATAGCCTCATTTTTATATTTCATTTGGTTTGTAAATGTCTGCAGATGTGGATATGCCATCCACATAGAGTATAAAATTTAAAAGGAACAAAGAGTTTGTAGGTGTCATTCACCTAAGGATCACACTTTTGCTCTTTCTTACAGTTAGTACTAAGATAATTAAATCACAGTTGCATGAAGTTTCTCTAAACATCTACTTGCGTAACACCATGGTTCCTCATCACACATGCTTTTTACAAATGATGATTTTTTTATTACTGAGTTTTCAATGTGCAGTTCATATTATCTTAAAAAGTGCAATTTTCAAACTTTTGTTCCAATGGCTCTTATTTTAGTTAACAATTCATTAGCTGAGTAATTTTTAAGTTCAAAGTGTTGACTTTCTATCTACTGTCTTATTTAGTGGGATAGAAGTAATTCTCTAAACTGTAGTAGAATGAAAAAATAAATAGTGTGAGAAGTATATCTATATTAGGAAAGCATATGTCTAGTTTAACTTTATGATCCAGAAAAAAATTCTGATATGATAAAAGGTAAACAAAGCAAAAATTCTAGACCACTGACATATAATTAGAGCATAATTTCAATTATCTAAATGTTACTTACCTGAAAATTCACATTATCTGAAACAAATTTCTGTTTTCTTTGCATTTGGAAAGGAACCTGATACTGCTTAAGTCAACACTGAATTTAAGTAACAGATGAGCATGTATGTCTGCACAAGAAGATGAGAAGTGATCAAACTGGAGGGTGTCTTCAGGAGGAAATACGAGGACAGAGGTGTAAACAAACTTCTACCATTGCAAGTTAACTGAAGTCACTTCCTGTCTTTGAGTTTTGGCATCTAAAATCATAAGCACATAAAGATCACAGTAAACATTTTAAAAGTCAATATAGGAGTTAAATTGCTGCCTACCATGCTCAGAACAGTCAGGTGAGAGCATATTGGGTTTTTATTCTTACAGATCCAGTCAGTGGCAAGCTTTGCAGCTTGAGTCTAAACTAGTCCCACCTGCACCTGGTTAGAGTATGACTATGAAGACAGCTGACTTGGGATAATAGCAGTCTTGCAGCAGCATTGCGGAATTTAGGGCAGACTAATTTTGCTTTAATTGTTTTGCAGTCCTGTGCTGCAAGTAGTAATCTCCATGGTACGTGTTCCCCCTCTGTTCAGTATTACATCTTTTTGCTGAAATTGTGACATGTGTTCCAGCTGTGGGAGGCTCAAAGGGACACAGAAATGATAGTTCTAAAATATACATTTTATTTCAAATTCTCCAAAATCATACCAGATATTTTAAACTACTAATTTCAATATTGAAATCAAACAGAACAATGCTTTATAAAAAGAGGAAAAAATATTTCTCTAAGCATGTAAAATAATTTTGGCAGATCAAACATATTTTCAAAGAATACCAGCCTTATAGAACTTCTGAAATACTAAGATCAAAAATGTCTTTCACTTAGTATTTTATCAGTCCTAAATCTCTTTTGCGGCTTCTACCTTTTAAGCTAAAAAAATATGGTGCATAGAATTACCTGAATTTTCGGATGTTTGATGCATCCAGGCTTTCTTAGCCAAAGTAAGCAATAACAAAAATGGAGCTGGAAAGTCCCTCCCAACTCAAACTATTCTCTGACTTTCTGAATGTAAAAACTTCATTAGAAAAACAACACAGATCTATTAACTATATAGAAAAGTACTCTGCAATCATAATTACTTGTGATTAGCAGGGTTACTGTGAATTTGGATTCACAATCTGTTTTAAAGAACATTAAAGCTGTTGAAATATCAAAGAATTAAGTACTGGATTTCAGATGCCAGGTAAAGTAATCAAGGAAAATGGCAAGAGTCAGAAGTGGAAGAGAAAGAGCATTAAAGTACGAGAAGTGGGGAAAAACCCAGTAATAGGATAGGCAACTGAGTATAAAAAGTAGATTAAAATGTCAGACTATAGTGAAAACTATCATTTTGTTCAGTTTTACAATTTGGTCAGATGACTAAAGGTTATGTTAACAACTGTAATCCATCCTGCATGAGCATGTCTGGTCTTATTGAAACTTTTGTTAATAAAGTCTGCTGAATATATTGACAAGAAGTGTATTTTACAGCATTTTCAGTATTTATTAGGGGGTTTTAACTCTTTTTTCAAGCTGCGTCCTTAATAGAAAAACTTTAAAATTTATGTCAGAATATTACTCAATTTTCTTACTACTGTTAAAGGTTTTGTGGTTGTTCTGAGTTCTGAACTGTGTTTTGGATCAGTTTTCATTTTTGGGTAGCAGGACACTGAAAAAAAAGGTAGAGATGATTTTTACATATTCTGTTCCTCTCTAAGGAATTTAAGTACTTAGTGTCAAGCAACGAAGCAGTACATCTCCGTCTCTGTATGAATTCACCTCTCCACTTTTCATCAAAAGAGAGCTGTTTTACAAGTTTTATTGAAACAGTTTCATCACATACTGTTACTTATTAATTATTTATCACTTTGTTGTGGAAACTATCTGTTAGAAGGCAGGAGATTTCTTTTCTTTAGGTAGTTGATTTCTGATGGCCACGAAGGAAAATTTACTGAAGTGGTGCTTTAAGGGCTATGAAAAATAAAAATATTTAATCAATACTTTTACCAATTATCTGTGCTGTGGTTCCACATCACACAGACACATAGGTGGGAGAAATAGTGATTCAGAAGGCCTCAAGTCTCTCCTTTATTGTGTACCTGCTTAGAACCATCATAAGTAGGATTTGAAGAAAAAAAGTCTATTTTCACGCACTATAAGGTATTAAATTCACTGGATGTGAAAAGAAGGGTTTGAATCTCAAAATTCTCATTTAGAATGTTATTCAATTAGTAAATGATATATTCTTCAAAATCAGAAGTTTCATATTACATTAGGAAATATGTGCATTATTTGGGTCTCCCTGGAAATACTAAACATTTGACCATAATTTTAAAAACATTTTAATTCTTGGAATTATTTTCCTCACCTCGTGGCTAAAAATAAAATTACATGAGGATATGCAAAAGACCAGATTTCCTAACTCCCCCCAGCAAATATAATTTCAGTTTTGCTCAGTCACAAACCTTTGTGGAATTCCTTTAAATTTCTTCAGCATATGTTTTTTTAAAAAAAAAAAAAAAAAAAATGAGTGATAGACTGAGACAAGCTAGTGTACCACTTATTAGCAAAAAGAAAAAAAGGCTTACAGAATCTCTAGTGAAGGACATTTAAAGCTCCTTAAATTTTAGCTGATAATGACTCTTAGTTTTGTCATTACACTGGAGAAATATAATGACATTTTGGCATAATTTTGTGCTTCATTTTTAAATTTAGAGCTTTAAAGATAAATGAGGCAAGAATGGCCTCAGCTGGTGGAAGCTGGTTCAGTTCTACTCTAGCTGGTGCAATGATGCCTACTGTATGAGAACCTAGATACTTGGGGTTTAGGACTGCTTTTGGTTTGGGTTTTTTTCAGTAACAATTCTTGCTTACACATAGTCTAGGAAACACTCTGTGGGCTGGATACAAGCTGTAAAACTGTTATATCAGAGGTAACACACTGAAAATGAATGTCTCCACTCTTGGCATACAACCCGGGTTAGAATCAGTGTGCTGGAGTACAAGGAGGTTTGGGGTGGCCCTGTCAGCAGTGACGTTGATCTACTCACACAAGCAGTGCGGAAGCAGCCAGCTGTGCTCCAGGCAATCTCAGATCAGCTGCCTGTCACCCCAGTGCTCTGCTGGCCCACCCCACCGGCAGGCGCTCTGCTGCACCCTACGGGTAAGCACCTGGTGGCTTGTGCAGGCAAACACACACTGCAGAGAGGTGAGATCCAGGATCACATGGACCTCACCAAACCACTTGCACATGCAAGTGCAAGGTGTGAAGATGGGCTGGAAACATGGTCACAAACAGAGCATGTGAAATAGCATGTGTCGAGGGAGATGAGTTCAACAGCTCTGCTAATGGTCTGGAAAAGGGAGGAGAGACCAAGGCTATTCAGTTTGTGAATGATACTAAATTTGGGGAAAGCACTATAGACAAGAATATATTTCAGGAGGATTGTAAAATTATGCGTTGACAAGATAGAAAGGTACAGCCTAGAAACTGTAAAGTAGCAGAACAACAAAACACCAAGGGAATACAAGGGCTTATGGTGAAAAATCTGTGAAAAAAAATTATACCAGACAGGGATGGGGGAGGATGCAGAAAATGATGTAATAGCTAGATTACTGGCTTTATGAGTCTGAAAATTACAAATAAATTTCTTATATTAGTGTCCTAACTAAGCAACACAAGAATTTTCTCTTTCCAGTTAAAACTCATCTGTTTTTCCACTTGTAAATATTCATTCAAAATAACACTTAAATCTTTAATAGAAAAATTTATACCTAACCTACACTCCCATTCAAATCTGGAAGGAAAGGAAACTATCTTATTTATTTTTGCCACCATCCCCTGATCCATTAGTTTCCTGTCTGACTGGACGTTTTCTGAATCCACCTGGATTGGTCCAGAATATACTGTTCACATTTCATAATATAGGAAGGCTGGATTTTTTTTGCATCTGGGATGAAGGGGAAGAGAACATTCACAATCACTTGAAATCACAAGTGTTTAAAAGGATTTAGGTGGCTCAGCAAGCACTAGTTCATAGACACATGAATTAAGTACTGCTATTTCAGATTGCCAAAACAATACATTCCACAGATCTGGAAGATAAAGTGTTAAATTAGTTGTAAGAAGAGGATGTAATGTCATTGAATTGCTCAGACCTTGCACCAGAAAATTAGATGCTGAAATCTGTTTAAAAAAAATGTGAGAGTTACAGCTAAAAATGTAGAACACTTATTAAGTGGCCTTGAAGAAGAACAGTATTTTTCAGAGAATGAATGATTTATGGTATTTTATTGTATAGTTGAAGTTTAATAGGTGCACATAATACAATAACGCACAACTTAAAAAAATATATTTATTGCAGAAGCTATTTTTAATGCAAAATATTCTGTAATTTCCTGAATATGCAAACAATAATTTAAGTGCATGTATGTCATAAAAATAACCTTTACTTATTAGATGGAAAGAACTGAATTGTAATTTATTAAATTTCCTATTTTGCATATAATTTAAAATTATATAAAGAGTTGTGCTGTAACTGAGTATTAGTTACTCATAGGAACCCATGGCTACTTATTTTTCCCAGAGCTTTACAGTAAATATCAATAGAGCAAATTGGAGACAGAAAATATACTTGTATTTCTAACACATGGATTTTCAGTATGCTTCTTCATAAGAAAGGTCTGATTTATCAAATATCTAAGCAAGTGGAAGTTTCAAGAACTTCTCTGTGAATTTTATAATCACATATTCAGAATAATTGGATGCTTATTCTATGATTTTATGATTACCTTTGGACTCTGTGAGCTCTTCTGCCTTAAAACAAATTTACTCTTCCAGGGTGATTTGTTATCAACAATCTGATATGGATATACCTGTAATGTAGATTTGCTATTTCAGGTGAGTCATGCTATTAAAGAACTTTCATGACACATTCAGAATGTAATTTTTTTATCTTCTTCCCTTAAAAAGGAAAACCCATTAACTGGTAAACAAACAAACAAGTAAACAGACAAAACCCCATTCCATCTCCCAGAAACAAAAATCCTATCTTACTATGAAAACCAAGAGTTTAATTTTCTTTCCCCCTCCCCAGAATCTTAAAAGCAGCCTGAATTACCTAAATGCACTGATTTCAGAAGAACTGAATATCTCTTGCTCAATGATACCAGGAAGATGCTAAGCAATATTGAAAATCTAGCAGTGGCCTAGATTTCAGTTTCGTTGTTTATAAATCTAATTAACGTGAATTAATGTAGTTCACTTTTGCCGCTGCTACCCAGGCAGCCCGGTGAGCCTGGTAGGCGACATAGTTTCTGTCCTCCCACATGGACACTCGCCTGATAAGTTGGGCTGTGGCGACGGAGATGAAAGACGAAGGAGGCNGCGGGGAAATCCACCCACTAGATGTCTTCTCTGATATACAGCCCAAAATGGGCTGAAGCACCACAGCACACTTTGTCTTTTTAATCTAAATTTTCATCATAGAAATTATTGTTCTTCTCTCAGTTTATGGATCTGTTTCCCTTCCACCTCATTTTTCACTGGTCTACTAAGTGCAAGTTATTTTTCCTTAATACCTCTTAATTACATTCTTTTTTTTTTTTTTGTCCTTTCTCATGTCCCAGCAGCTGCTGCCCTATAACACATCTGTCAGAACAGCTGCTGTGCTTTCGCTTTCAAAACAATTGGAGAAGTTTCTTTCAGCATAGCACTGATATTATTATTATTATTATTATTATTATTATTATTATTATTATTAGCAGTTATTATTAATCTCTTTAAATTCCTATTTGATATTTTCCTATGTTATTTATTATAAAGACATTTAGAAAACTTTTTAAAACCTTTTCATTTTTTCAGTTTCCTGCCCACATGTCAAGAAAATGGTAACATCTCCAAAATAAGACTGGTCTTCACATTTTATTTCAATGTTCATTAACTGAGTTCATGCTGGCCTAAGCAATTCCTACATTTCTATTTTTTCATTCTAGATATTTCCAATGGCTTACATGTTTCTGGCACGATTTTGTAAATAGATCAATTCTATATAACCTTTTGCCTTCTAATAAAAATGTTCACATTTGGAATTCCCAGAAGGTAGTTTCATGTCTACTTTTTTCACAGTTGATTAGAAATCCATCAGTACCATGCAAGCATTTACTATTTGCACATTGTTTGAAGCATTAGAACCACTTTGTCAGCAAAATCTCAATTTAATCTCATTCTGCCCAACACTAATACTGTTATCTTTGTGCCTACCCGTTAATTCAGATGTGTTCTTTTACTTTCGCTGCAACTGCTGAAGATTAGAAGTTATTTAGAAGATTAAAAGGCAAGGCAGCCTGGGGCAGGACATTTTCTGAGAAGTCCAAAGGCCCTATGTACAGTGATCACGTAAGGGAGAAAAAGCTCATAGTAAACTAGTTCTAATTTACCTCTGTCTATTACTCATAAAGCACAGCTGTAGCTTCTCGCTGTTTAATTGAATGCAGTTCCAGTTCATAGACTGTTTTCTAAGCACTAACTCCCTGTAGACTACTCACCAGACTAGTAAATCAGCTGGCAAGAAAAGAAGAAAAAGACAAAAATAATTCTTCTGACAAACATTTAGCATGGGAAAACTCAAGGGACTGGAAATCAAAATTATATCTACAGCACTGTAGATGACATGGGGCATCTTTCTATTCAGGAGCAAAGGTGTGCATTTGTCCAAAAGTCTGAGTTTTTTCTGTTTGGCTTGCCAATTAGAATGAGGAACAAGGTAAGACTTCAAAAAAATTTACAGATAAAAGTGCTAAAGACCCCTGAAAGGGAAGAAAAAAATTATCTGCTGGAATATAAATACAAAAGAAAAAGATGACTAACAATGCCTTCTGGAGTAATTTAGGATATTGTTTTTCTAAATAGACTGGTTTTACTTACCACTGTTAACAAAAGCAAAATCTTATCATGGTAGAATTTTAGAATATTTATCAATTCAATATGTACGTGTAAATTATTGTGTGTGTATATAAATAGATACAAAACAAAACAAAAAAATGGAGCTAAAATACATTTTTAAGAATTTGTGGTAAGAAAAACTACAGATTACTTTGTCACATTGAAATTATTGAAATCACTATTTTATTTAACATACAATTTAATTCTTTTGTAATTTTGATTGTTTACTTTTAATATTGGCTTACAGATCTTTGCAGGGTACAAGAACTCAAGTAGACATTGCATATAATTTTTATGAGTATCATATGGAAGTCAGATGCTTTTTTTTTTGGTTGGTTGTTGATTTTGGTTCTTAAGGGTTGAAAGGACAGTATGCCTTTGATTTCTTGGGCAGAATACATTTTCTCATAGTATGATTTGTAGCCTCACCACAGCTTTTACATGCACCAGGAAAATGTAAGATCTGAATTTAAAACTAGAAACTGACCATTCTCATCTGCCTATCTAATGTGGATATCATTTTCTGTAAACATCATAGACTTAACTCTTAAACCTTTATTATTTTTGATGTCTTTCAAAAATATCCTCTATTAAAGGAGTAAAATAATGCCCATTTTCAAGGAATTATTTGCTCATTGATCCTGCCAAGAATCACCTCCTGAAAACTGTATGTGACTCTAGATCCTTTAACAAGAGTCAAATATCAACAGCTGGAAAAATCTCTTGTCTCAAAATAAAATAAAGATTCATTGTTTAAGGTGTGGCATCACTAAAATGCTTATCCCTACAGAAAGACAAAAAAAAAAATTGCTTATGAGGCAACTAAAGTTTAGGATAATCAGGAGATTGCTCTTGATTGACATGTTTCAGTACATTAATCTCATCAAAATATTAGGAACTTAAGTGAACCATCACAAATAAGCTATAAGGAGAATCTGAGCAGATTCTTTAATTATTCTGTTTCTGCTACCAGAAAATAAATATTATTTATTTGTGTTGTTCAGTGTGTGTGAAGTGGCATGTTAAATACAGAGAAAATGTTTATACAAAGCAGTACTTATTTTTCTTCTATATTTAAATCAAAATTGAAATGTATTTATTTAATTTATATCATGATCTCATGACACAAATCCCATGGTTTCAGTTATTCTAGGATTGTACCCTTGAAGAACAGGCTGCAGAAAGGAAAAATAAAGAACTTTTTTTAATTTTTTGGGTTTTTTTCTTTAAAAAAATTAAATTTCCATTCCAGACAGACATAGAAAATTCATTTACAAGTGAGCTTTTTCAAAGATGGACATGCAAAAAGATTTTAATGGTAGTCCTGACCAGAATTAGTTATATCTGGTGTAGACTTTATAGATAAGTTTACAGATGTTTACTGTGCAGATAGCAGTGCCTATGCCAATCATCTTGGCTTTATAATCTGTGGAGAGAAATAGCACTTTGGGGATAAGAAAGATCTCATTTTCAGCTACTTTCATTTCAGCTATTTTCATTTTAGGTCAAGATGAATCATCTTCTAGAAATATCAGTTTTTTCTATCTGTGGGGTCTAAACAACTAAGTTGTCACTTGAAATGATTCATAATTGTTAACCACTTGGTAATTAGACAATACCATAGCTTTGTCACAACTACAAATCATTACAGTAACAGCTAGTAAAAAAATGCAGTTCTTTTTGATAAGGTAATCAATTGCCTCAAAAACAACAAAGATACAGAATTAAAGCAGTAGAAAATGAAGGTTTATTCACTGTAATTAATAGGAAAATGAGGGAAGTTTAATGAACAGAAAACCAAACAAAAGTTTTCAAGTAGAATAATGCAGAATGTGTAGAGTGAAGCTCCAAAATTAAAAGTATAGAATTACTTGAAATCTTCTTCATACAAAATTGACTATACTAAGACCATGATTAATAGACATTATTAAGGAGTTACTAAGAATTTGCATTAAAACTGTAATGTAGTATTAATTTTTCCAGGAATATACCTCATAAGTTGCTGCACACATTAAAAAAGGTGGAACCTCAGGGAAACTATTTAAGAAAATTAGTATGCTATTTTAGAAATGTTATGGCTTATTGTTTGAACTGCTAATCATCACCATATTTCATATGAACGATTTTGCTGAAGTGCATTTTACTTATGTATCTGGACATATCAAGAGAGGTAGCTGAAACTACTTGAGGCCAATATTATTGAAGTATTTTACTTTCTATTAAAAATTACATGGTTACACTCTAAAATATGCAACTATCTTCTGCTACACTATTTATAACCTTTAGGCAAATTAGTGAATTTGATTACATAATGCCATATCAAATTTTAAGAAGATAACTCTTCTGATAGTTTTTAATTTAAAGTTATAGCTGAAAGAGCATAGTGGGCTTTTAGTGATAGGCTCTAACCATATCTGAGTAACAGTAGCTGTTATGTCTGAGTTGCAAAAGTTTAAAATTGAATACTTTTAAACATCACATATATCTCCTGGCACCTCTCTTTCAAGCTGCTTTTAAGTCCTGATAACACCAGAGATTGCAACAAAACCATTGACTATTCATGCATCTGTGTTTGTAAAGCATCATTTTCAGGTTATTCCTTTATGGAAAAGGAATTTTAATATTGATCTGAGTGGGATTGGGATAGATGCCTTCTGAAAATCATCTATAAAGACCATATGGATACACTTTGATGAACTATTTTGGAGTGTTCTAAGAGAGGCACTATGCAGCTATAACACAAATGTTCACTGGTTTATCTTATTTCTTGTTTTCTTTATATTTTTACAAGGGAAATTGATTTTTTGTAAAGAACTAGTTCTTAACTATAAGTATATAATATAATGTAATATTTACAATAACAGTAATAAAAAAAAAGGGATCATTAATCCCAAAATATAATAATCTGTTACTGAACTTTTTACTAAATGTGTCGTTACCTCATGTTCAAATCACTCACCTGTGCTAAAGCAATCAATTGCATTTTTGGTAAATTCAGCACATCAATGTGCATTCCAGACTCCATGGTGATCATATGTTTAGCCTTTGAACACAACAAGAATTTAAAGTATTCAAAGTGTGAATCCCTCCTCCATAGTACAATACCGAGCAGCAGGAAGACTTTTGTGTGTTCTGGCAGAAAGAAAGCTATAAAGTGAAAATTACCATATATTCTACGCCCTTTGACAAAAGTACTAAGGACCGTAAATGTGAGCTGATCCTTTTGAGACCATTTAAACACATATCTGAAATCAGTTCTAGCCAGTCAGCAGAGAAGGAATTCTACAAAACAGTAATGAATTTTGTACCAAGGGACACTGTTTATCACTGTTCAAAACTGCAGGTCAAAGAAAAGAAAATGCAAAAGATGTGTGCATGTACTGGGATTTCATGGCAAGCTTCTAGTAGTGAGGGGGCTTCAAGGGTGTAATCTGTAAGGTTCCCACCTTGTATGACAGAGCCATTGCCAGTCAGCACCAACACTGACCTACCACTGGCCAAGACCGAGACATCAGCAATGGTGGTAGCACCTCTGGGACAAAGTGTTTATGAAGGGGAGAAACTGCTTCCCAAAAGCAGATGGAAAAGAGGAATGAGAACTTGTGAGAGAAACAGCCCTGTAGAACCAAGGTCAGTGAAGAAGGGGGTAGATGTACTCCAGCAGCTGGAGCAGATATTCCCCTGCAGACCATGGTGCAGACCATGGTGAGGCAGCTGCCTCTCTGCAGTCCATGGACGTCCCCAGCTAAGCCCATGGATACACCCAAAGGAGGATGTGACCCTGTGGAGAGCCAGTTCTGAAGCAGGC
Source organism: Aleadryas rufinucha (assembly GCA_013397815.1). Lineage (NCBI taxonomy): Eukaryota > Metazoa > Chordata > Aves > Passeriformes > Aleadryas > Aleadryas rufinucha. The sequence continues at coordinate 204,007 of VZTH01010725.1, forward strand.
TCCCGGCAGGACTTGTGCAACCATGAAGAGAGGAGCTCACACTGGTTCGTATCTTCCTGACAGGACCAACTCCAGAGCAGTCTGTTCCTGAAGGACTCCATCCCATGGAAGGGACCCATGCTGGAGCAGTTTGTGAAGAACTGGAACTTCCTTTGGGAAGGATCCACATTTCAGTTCACTGAGGACTATGTCCTATAGGAGCAATCCCGTGCTGGAACAGGGGAAGAATGGCAAAGACAAAGAGTTGTGAGCCCCCCATTCCCTGCTGTCCTACATCACTCAGGAGGAGCAAGTTGAGATATTGGGAGTGAAGTTGAGCCCAGGAAGAAGGGGGGTTGGAGGGAAGGTGCATTTCTCTTTACTCTTATCTGATTTGATTTGCAAACAATTAAACTAATTTACTCAAGTTGAGTGTTTCGCCTGTGACAGTAATTGATGAATGATCTCATGATCTGTTCATATCTTGTACAATGAGTCTTTTGTTTGTTATATTTTGTTCCTCCCTGTCTAGCTGATAAAAAGAACTGATAGAGAGGCTTGGTAAGCACCTGGTGTCCAGCCAAGGTCAGCCCATCACAGGATTACAAATTTACCACAAAGACTGCATGACTGGTTAGGTTGAAGTAAATACGTTGGAAGTATGCATCAGATAGGCACAAATACAACAGTATCCTCTTTTGCTTATTCTTTATCTATACATGCTGAATAACAAGAAGGATTGTTTAGGTTTTTTATTTACTTGTTTTGCTTAATAGAGATTACTGAAATGCCTCAAGCGTCAGTCAACCTTACTTCCTGTAATCTGATTTTTTGTGGTTTTTTTCTGAGAACAACCCTTCTTTAGACTACTCATCTGCACACACTTAAAGAAAAAATTTTAGAAAAAATATTCTTTCTCATATGTCTACTAGAATCTGAATCTTTGCTCATGACAGTTCAGAAAATTCATACCTTGGGATGATATATTAATTTAACAAAGCTTGGGCTTTGTGCAGAACTAAGCTGCTGTGAATCAAATTGCTTTTCCACTGAAGCTGACCTGGAGTAGTTGCTTCCTTTTATACATTGCAAAATAGAATCCCAGCTGAAGTGACCTTTGTAAAATTCTATTTGATAAATATATTCTGTTAAAGCGACAGGGTAAAAATTTAAAAGTTATTTCATAGGAAGAGCTCTACACAACTGTCTCACTACTGTTTCATATGTTCATAGAATACCAGGTCAGAAAGGCTTTCATCGTCTGGTCTGACCTCTCTTTGCAAAAGTAAGGTCTAGAGAAGATAATGCAGAATCCAGCTGAATATATTATTGGAGAACCCAACACTTCCCTGGGCAGATTATGCCAATGTCTGACTGTTCTTATTGTGAGAAATTTGCCTCCTGTGTCCATTTGGAATCTCCATGGGAGTAAATTGTACACATTATGTCTCATTTTTCCATGTGACTCATTGTGAAAAAAGATTCTTCATCCCATTCATAGCCACCCTTTAAATGCTGAAATAGGGTGATAAGGTTTCCCCTAAGGCTTCTTCTCTTAAGGTTGAAAAAATCCTGTTTTTCTCAACCTTCTTCACATGGCAGGTTTTCCAGACTTTTGATCATCTTTGTGACCCATCTCTGGAGCCTCTCCAGCCTGTCCACATCTTTTTTGCATGGCAGGGACTTTTTTTTTTAATTTCCTTATTTCTTGTTTTAGAGATTTTGCCTTTGGTTTATACAGGTTTGGTTTTTAAATTAAAAAAAAATATATTTCTTAATGAAACACACTCGTTTTCTCCTTTCATCTCACTGGTAGCTGCCCAAGCCTTAATGGCATTGAATTTAATATCTGACCTTACTGATTTTATGCTCACAGTTACATCTTATTTTTTTTTTTTAATTTTAAATGACAGCTAAGTGATAAGTACTTTTAATCAATGTAGTTACTCACAATACAGTTATTTTTAATTCTTCCTGCTCCTATAGTGCAGTGGGAAGTGTTATCAACAGGAGACCCTTATAGGTAGGAAAACTGATGTTGTGATGGGCAGCATAATTGACTCAGTGAGTTGTAAGGTGTCCTATATTCAAGCTTCCAGATACACCCCTGGCACTTGGGATCTCAAAGATTGCTATTGGAATTTCATTCAACACATGGGTGATCTCAGTAGGTACAGACACCTAGCTTTCACAGTTTGAAAAGCTCACAATAAAAAATTGGGCTTTGTTTTGTCTAATATGACAATTCCTATCATACCTCTTAATTTAGTTTTGTAGTACAACTTCATTTGCAACAATTTCAGCTTGCATTAAGTTTGTCTCCAAGAAAGACACATTAATATAAAGACATTTCAAAGCATTTGGAAATGTGAAAGCATAAACTCTTATTCAGTAGAGAATAAATGCAGGCATGTTGACCAAAAAGTCTGTAAGAAATGAAAATTACATAAACCATGGTTACTGTCAAGCCCATACTTATATTATCATTAATTATATTTAATAATTTATTTATTATTAATAATTATATTAAAGATATTATTGTCGTTGTTGGTTTTGTTGTTGTTATATTGCCTAACATGTTAGTACTTGGAACTTAACCTAACAATTAAGCTTAATGCAAATAAAACCTTCACTGAACACAATGTGTTGAAATCTGCCCTTTGTCTCTGCCCTATACTGCAAAATACACACCACATATTCATGTTCCAAGATAGTGCTTGCTGTACTAGATCAGCTGAACATCTGATACATTCTTCATAAAGATAACCATGGTGCTTCAGTACAGTCCAGCCCTTTTTCACAGTATTACTGACAGGTACACTTACATCTCATTCCCAGTAAGATTGAAAATTCCAGAGCAGAAAGAAGTACAAGGCAGAAAGGTACCAGAACAGAGAATATGGGTTTTTAGAAATATGCCATATTTTCTCAGCTGTTTCAAGTTTTCTGCACCATCTGTGTCTGTCTGTTAATTGTTTGTTAGTAGTGAGCTGCTTTACCAGCCTAGTCTTATTGTAGTCTTAGCTCACCTGGTTTTTAGGGTTTTTTTCTGAGAATGGAGAATTATTTGTACCATTTAAAATACTGCAATAACCTGTAAGAGTATATCAGAGAAAAAAACATCTTTAAGTGTTTTACTCAAAATATATTGTTACTGCCAACAAAATTTATGATGTTTTACAGATATTTTAAAGCATCTTCTTAAGGGGAAAGAAATTATTTCTTTTTCTTATAAATTCTCAGATTCTGTAGTATTTTGTAATTATAGACAGAACACAGAGACAATTTTAGTAACTTTGGTTTTCCATTGCTTTTTGGTTTTTGTCTTTATGTGTTTTGGATGATTCATATAGGAAAATAATTGGAAGGAAGATTCTCTTAAATCAAAAACTGGCATACTGGTTTTATTAGGCAATACTGGAATATAGGAGTAGACTTTGATTTCACCCCAAAGCAGGGTACAAGCTAATTTGCTATGTAAATCTCAATGTGAATCTTGTTAAAATTTGCGAATGTGAATCTCAATATTTCACTTTGTTGATAGTGTTTGTTGGTATTTCCCCCAGTATCAGAAAACATCTATGTGTCTAAATGTTGCTTTCCCCCTTTGCTGGGTTTTTCAAGCTGCTGGAGGTGACATACTGCACAGAAATGACACTTGATGTAGTGGTGCATGATTAAATACATCTATCAAAGTATTGCCACCTATAACATTGGTGAACATTATTTATATTCTTTACCACATAGAGAATTATTTATGTCTAGTAGTCCTTGAATGGTTGGGGGGTATTTTGTGCCCTGAAGTTGTATAATATTTTGGAAATTATTTTGATCTAAAAGTCTAGGTGAGTGACTTGTTTCAAGGTTTTTTCCTAACTATATATTAATTCATTTTTTTGCAAATGGTAGCATAGACAATCCCTTGATTTAAGCAAAATGAGATAATTAAGCCCTGTGCATCACTAGTGAAATTGAAAAAACCTCTGCAAAATAGTAATCTTATTTTTCCACAAACATTCCAAATAATTTTAATGAAAGTTGTTGATTAATGAATATATAAAAGTTTTGAGAATAAAGCTGAAAATTGAGGGTAAACTGTATAACAAGATCCTCCATATCTCTGTGATTGATTATATATCTCCTATGTGTTGATATCCTAAGTAACTGTAAGACTCAAACAGGCAAAAACATATTGAAGAGAAAGAAGACAATATTCCATATTCCTTTTTCTTATAGTCTTCTATTTTTAGTAGAAATACATTAAAAACATATAAAATAACATCTTTGTACACTCAAATCATAGCTGCAACAAAAAATGGAAGCAAGTTTTTGACTGGATATCTTTTAAAGGACATTGCTTAGAAGGTGATCATGATTAGAATGGCAATAGTAAAACCTATGAAGAATATTAGAACATCTTGCCTCAAAAATTTTTTGACAAGCACTGACAACCAAAATGAAGAGGGCTAGCATAGTGTACCTAATGCAAGCCAGCTAAGATTCTTCAAGGAACACATACCACTTCAACTTCAGATATGGCAAAAACAGTAACTGCACACAATATGCAAAACAGAAAAAGAATTAGTTATATTTATGTTAACAAAACTATGAAATAATTGTCTTCAAAGTAGCAACAAAAATATTACTGAGACTGATCCCATTGGTAGAATTTTAGTTTCTTGATCATGGGATGGTTTATACACCACCAGGCCTGCTGGAAACAGATGGAGTTTATTTATCTAAAAAAAAGAGAAAAAATATTCTAGCAAAGGAGTTGTCAGGGCTTTTAACCAGGTTTGAAGGAGAAAAAGGATAACACAATGCTCAGTAAGAATGAGCCTGGGGGTGACACACCATTGACAGCCCAGCTGAAGTGCACCAATGCACCCAGCATGGGTAACTAATAGGAGGCAGCAGCAAGCTGTGATGTAGTTATCATCATGGAGATGTGGTGAGATGACTGGGGTGCTGCAGTGGATGGCTACAAGCTCTTCAGAAGGGACAGGTGAGGAAGGAGAGGTGATGGGGTGGCTCTGTGTGTTGGGGAGGAGCTCAGGGACAGTGGGGATAAGGCTGAGTGCCTGTGGGTGACAATCAGGGGGATGGCCAACAAGGCAGAGATCCTGCTGGGAGTCTGTTACAGACCACCCAACCAGGATGAAGTGAAATATTCTATCAGTGGATGTTTCATGATCTCTAGCCCTTGTCCTTGTGGCAGACTTCAACTTTCTAAATGTCTATTGGAAACTCAGCAGTGGAGAGGAGGCAGTCTAGGAGGTTCCTGGAGAGTGTGGAAGGTCACTTCCTGACACAGCTGGTGAGGGAGGCTACCAGGGCTGCCCTGCCAGACCTGCTGTTTACAAACAGAGAAGGGCTGTGGGAGATGTGGCGGTCGGAGGCTGTAGCAACTACAAAATTATAGTCTCCTGTTCTTGGTGAGGTAAAGAAGGGGGTCAACAAAACCTCCACTTTTGACTTCCAGAGGCAGACTTTGGCCTGTCCAGGACACTGGTTCAGAGTTGTTATGCCCCAAGCTCACTCAGTGAGTTTTTAAAGGGCATAGATACTTTTGATTCACTCTGCTGATGCACAGGAGAAAACAAAATTCTCAGGAGGATGAATAACAAAAATACCCAAAGAATGAAATTTTAAAGTTGCAGGAGTATGCTGTCTGTATGTATGTGCCAATAGATGAGCTGTCATGAACAGCGTCCTGGCCGAACACAAAGCTTTCACTGAAACTCAGGGAAAAAAAATGTATGACCTTTGGAAAAAGGGGCAGGCAACTCAAGAAGAATACAACTATGCCACTAGAAGATTTAGACAGAAAATTAGAAAGATATAAGCTCAGCTAGAATTCAAGCTGGCCACCATTGTGAAAGATACGAAAAAGAGGTTATATAAATACTTTAAAAATAAAAGGAAAGACAAGGAACTTCTCTGTTTTTTAAGGGACATGAGAAGGGCAACAGAACTGGTGAAAGGGTCTAAAGAGTAAGTTGTGTGACGAGCAGCTGAGGGACCCAAGTCTGCTGGAGACCTTCTTGCTCCCTACAGCCTAAAAGAAGGATGCAGCCAGGTGGGGGTCAGCGTCTTCTCCCGGGTAACACGTGACAGGGCAAGAGAAAGTGGCCCCAAGCTAGGGGAGGTTCAGGTTGGTTAAGCACTGAAAATGGCCTACCTAGGGAAGTGCTGGAAGTGTTCAAGAAACAACTGGATGCTTCATTGCTGTGGTTTAGTTGACAGGGTTGTATTCAGTCAAAGGTTAACTCAATGATCTTGGACACCTTTTTCAACTTTAATAGTTCTATGATTCTAAGATTAACATGTTATTTCATATCAGCTGAACTGCAATAACTAAGCCATATTACTCCACAGTAGGAGAAAAAATAGGTGTATTTTACTGCAGGGTACTGCTGGGTAAAATTTTGCACATGCAATTACCAAGGTCGAGATGCATCACAATAATTTAATACCTAGATATAACATGTTCATATGTCAAAAGAAGAGGTCTGAGGAAAAACATTGCTTTGCTTATTAAACCCAAATGAATTGTCTGCTCCTGTTCTACTTTTGCAGTAATAATGTTCATTAGCTCTTGAAGGATTTTTGTGCTTAGAATTCATCTCAGTGAAAATCCGTCTCACAACGAAGAAATCTCAGAAGTTTCGTATCCACCCAGCAAAGTATTTCACTAGGGTTTTGATTTGAAACAATTTATATGATGGTAAATTAGAAGGAAGAAAAATAGTTTACCCTGGTTTTCATATGCATTGCAATGGATCATAAATGCAGTGTTATCAGTACTCGGTATTAAGACAAATATGTGTCTAATTCTAATTGTATGCTTTATCTTTTTTAAACTGCCCTTTGACTATGTACAAACTACACTTATAGAAAGTCTCACCTGGAAGTACCAAATCAATTCAAGTCTAAGGAGGTAGTTACTGTGAATTTCACACAGTAATGTTCTTTTTCTACCCAACATACTGTCCAAAATAAATAAGCTAATTAGACATGACAGCTGAATATGGAACCCAGAGGAATCATTAATATATTAATATTAATTTTAATCTTAATATGAATGTTAATATGATAGGCTAATTTTAAAGAGCTCTGGATTTTTATAATTCACCTTGAACTGGAAAATATGTGCCCTGGAATTGCATATTATACCTATCTATTCACTCTATTCTAACTAGAAATCAGCTCTGCTAGGTTTTTTAGCTGATCTTTGAAGCATGTTACATAGAAAAATATTGACTGTAAAAAAAGGAATAGCATTTGATTCAAAATACAGAAAACATATCATCTGTTACTTCAACTGGCCACAATGACATGTTAATATGCCAATATCCTTAACTATTCTGAATTTGAGGTGACCATTAGAATCAGGAGGTGAAAAACAGAAAACAATATTTACCATACTCTTTATCGATGGAGCCAGGTGAGACAAGCAATTGTATATAGACACTTAAAATTCACAAAGAAACCTTATACATTGCATTTTTGAAACATTTATTCTAGAAAATTTTTGTCCCTGTTCCATGGTTTAGAAAAAATAGAAATATTATCAAATCCATTACATGAATTATTCACAGAAGTCTGTTAGAATAGCTAATATTTGCTCCTCCGAATGCTATCATCACCTAGCTCTTTTCACCTTTTGGATTCGTATTTTACTGAGACTTCGTCTTCTGTGGTTCTGTGATCTCTCTACAATAACTCTTACCTCCCATCAGAACTCAATCTTTTTTGTCCAGATACAAGAACATGAGAAGGACTGGTCTAGATAGAACCCTACTGTCCATTGGCTAAAGTCCACAACAGTGTCCAGTCTCTGAGAGCGGACTTTTTAACAGAGGCCTGGATAAAACAAAACAAGTAGCACCTTAGCATATGCTCAAAGTGTACAAAGATATACAATGGGGGATTAGAGTTATTACTAAAACATGGACTCACAGTCAAATATTGGGTTCTTTGTTTTGTAGAAAAGTGAAATAAAAAGCTCCTTATAGCAAACATTTATTCAGTAAATAACTGTTTTTTAAACCCACCATTTTATTTTCCTTCCGTTTCAATCAATATTTTATTACTACGTCCCTATTTTCACTGCTGTCCAGCTCTATTCTTTCATGTCACAAAGACTCTTTTCCACAATTAAATATGATGTTCTAGCCTACAGAAAACTTTTTCAATTACTTTAAAAATAAATATGCCTCAGTTTCTCACATCGGTTGTTGATAATCTTAAGCCTTTAAGTAATGCAAATCCAGTTTATTTCAGGATCGTATGAAAAGGATTCAATCATATTAATGTATGTTGCTAAGTCTGCTGAACTTCTAGGGTAGTCCAAGTTATTTGGAAGAATATATACACGCAGTATTTAAGAACATAATGAAAGCAATAAAACTACCACAAATATTCAGGTGATCTAACCTGTGAATAAACAGTAAAGAATAAAACATACAAAATGGACAAAAATCCCATTGCTATAAACCAACTTAATCTTTCTAATACTTGTACTGCTATGCATCATTGGGTTGCACTGTTGTTAGACAGCCTGAGAACACAGCACTATTTCCCAAACACCTTGTATTCCCGGTACATGTGTATAATCACCATTACACCTGTGATGATAATCGACTTTTTTGTTTTCTTTTTAGTCTTTAGCTGAAGAAAAGGCTCCAAAATTATTTTAGTGCATTTCATTCAAAAAAGTCTGGTTTAGGATAACAAGAGAGTTAGATATACTTAAAAATTCTATTATTTTTCATAATAAAATAATGAAATAATATAAAAATAATTTAAATTCATTTTTTCTGCATAAATTGTTGGAATAATGAAACTTAATAAATACATCTTTAAAATATAGACTATTAGCAAAATATATTCTGCCCTAACTACTGTGTTTGCAAAACAAGTATTTATTTAAGATGCTAATTAGTCATGAATTTATTTGGTCCTAAATTTTAACAATAGGTAAATGCTCTGATATATCATTTAACCACTTTCTGTAGCATATTTAAGTTTCCAATAGATACTAATAAATTAAACTCCTTAGACTTTCTCCTTTCACTTGTAATCTGAAACATATCCCTACTGTTTACAGAAATCTCCAAGAACAGTCGTTTGACCTAACAAAACAATCTGCACATGGAAACACTGAAAGCTTCATTTCAACTAAGTGTTCATCTTCTGATTATTTCAAAATCATCCTCATTATCTGCCTGCATATTGGAAAGGAAACAGCTGATTCTTCTAGCATGTTGACAGATGTCTACTTTGAAATACCTGCTGGATGGCCAACACATCAGTGAGATGTTAAATCATTTTGTCATCTGGAGAGAAGCACTAAGCTGTTAAACTAGCTGTGAACACTGGCTGCTTAGTGACCTTTGCATAGAAATAGCGCTTCTACCCATAAACACTTTAAGGTCATGGGACTTATTCCAGTTCCTCACAAAGCCTGACATTTTGCAAAAGCCGAAAGCAACTCTGTACTGACTTTTTCACCTAGGAAATATCTCCCTTTGGTATTCATTAGGAGGGGTCAATCTAATCCAGACTTTAAAGCCATTAGACCTGATAAAATTCTGGAGGAAAAGGATTTCGAGTGTTGCAGATGGTGGAGTTGTACCAGTATTTTTTTCCTTGTTTTGATTTATATTGCTGCTCATAAGAATTTATACCCTGAATATTTTTAGAATTAAATTTCTCCAAAAAGATGGTGGTGTACAGAAAAGTAACAGCTTATCCTCCACTCCCTGGTGCTTTGGTCTCCCACTGTTGGGGCAGTAGTACATTTCACTTGCAAGAATATTGGTCAGAATCAAATTTGATGCTACAGAAGGGCCTCTGTGTAGCCATGCCTGTACTGCTCTAGCAACAATACTTCCCTATCAAGTTCTTTCCCATCTGCAGCTTGTGTAAATCCTCTCCAGATTGTGCTTCAGGTCTTTTGGGAATACTATGGTTTCCTGATACATTTAGATTAGAATTCTGATGCATTAGAGCATTAGTACTTTACTTATTTTATGACACAAATGGAGCCTTTGCTTAAAAACCCCAAACACAGCTTAAGAAATGTGAGTTGTGCATAAACTAACCCAAAAGCAAATATGGCTGGAAATAAAGTGTAGAGAACTTTAAAAAGTGTATAAAACCTAAACAATGTTGGGTTTTTTTCATATATGTTGCCAATTTAAAACATAATGCCCCATCTATTCTTGGTGGAAGTTCATGTTGAAATAACTCAAAAGAGATGGAAAAAAATACTATTTCTATTTGTCAAAATCAAAATTAAATTATGAACATAAAGTTGTAAGACCAAAAAAAATTTAACTTGGTCTGTGCTAGACTACATGGAAAAATATGACTTAAATATTTATAAAAATGCATCTTTGACATACATGAAATCCTAACAAAGCATTCCCTTTTATAGCTTTTTCCTGTCTCCTTTCTCTTTCCTTTTCCATTTCTCATCATCCTCTATTTCAGTTATTAGGCCAAATCATGTGATGAAGAGCTGAGAATTCGGTACAGTTAGAACAATTCTAAAGAGTTTAATCCCAGGTTTTGTACTGTCTCTGAGTTTTGTAATCTAGTTAATGAAGCAAATTATGGACCATAAAATAAATTTATACAATTTTAAGTTCATGTACAGTGCTTTATAGCTCACATTGTAAAGCTGAATATTAAATGTGAGATTAATGTCATTGAATAACCTGAGATTAATATATCTAACATTTATAATGATCTGATAAAAATTAATCTGGAACCCTGCATTATTCTTAGTGGAATGTGACACTGAATGCCATGAAGAAAAAGATCTGACTCTCCAGAGTATAAAAAATATAATTAGAATTAATACGTTACGACACTGTATATCTTCATCATTGTTGACACATGGACTAAGATCACCCTTAAGCTTAATAAAAAGAAAATATAAAGTGCCTCTTTGGTATAAAAATTAAAACTATGTATAATAAATCTCAGCCCAGATTCTGGCTGTGCACAAAATCCTTTCTAATACTTGAATATTTGAACCTGGAGATCTATCTTGGATATAGTTGTAATAAAGATGTTACCACAACCTATCTATATTCCATGTGAAATGTACTACTTAACAATTTTTAAAAATGGAAATGTGTCTATAATATACCATTACTTCATTTTTTCAGATAAGCCTCCAGACACTCCGACTTTTGCTCTTTGTATGCTGTCTGTATTTCTGGGTAAATTCTGAAGTATAGAGTTTTGGTTTTAAAAGAAATAAATTCAAATCTTCTTGGAAGTGATTATATAATATTAAGTTTTTAAGGTTGGTGTCTATAAACTTAGCCTAAACTAAACTGACAATCAGACTCGCAAAAGTAGAAGAGTTATTAAAGTCTCACTTCCCAATATTTTGCACTACAAAATTCATGAGGTAAGGTCTTTTTCCTTCCCTGTAAAATGATGTAGTCAATAAAGATTTTAGGATTTTTTTTAAGTGCTGTATAGGATAGACACACATTTGATAGCAAGAAAACACTGTACACATATGTATACACATGTTATAGTAAGTATATGTAAAAATGCCTAAATTTGATGGATTTTTTAAAATTTACTTCTCCGCTCATACTCCACAAAATTTCAGTATGAGCAAAAAGAGGTTTTGTTAATTAAGAAACCATAGACAAAACTTCTTATGTTACAAGTAAAGCTCTCTAATCTGCATGAGGATTTAAGAAAAGTCAGATCTTAAAGCCACTGGATATTAGAATATTTGATACGGAAGGGGTCTTAAAGACCATTTAGTTCCCACTCCCCTTCCACTAGCCAAGTTGCTCGAAGCCCCATCCAACCTGGCCTTGAATGCTTGCAGGGATGCAGCACCTACAGTTTCTCTGGACAACCTCTTCCTCCCCTTCCCTGTACCTCACAACCCTCACAGTAAAGAATTTCTTCCTCATATTGAATCTAAGCCTGCCCTCTTTGAGTTTGAAGCCACTCTGCTTTGTCCCATCACTACATGCCCCTTTGAAAAGTCCTCTCTCCAAAAGACCTTCAGCTGTGTTGATAAGTTGCAGTTTCAGAAACTTAGCATACTTTACTTAGCCATTCCAGTGCAAGAGATACCTCCTAAAAGTCAGTTTTCACAGGTGGAGCAGGTTATACATACACACACAAATAAGAAAAGCAATGAACATGACACATGGATTGGAAACTTACTTTAAATTGCAATATCTTAGAAAATCATTGATCATTACATTAAGAAACATGAGTTCTGTACATCTGGAAATAAAACTAATGAGGTCTATTCACTATCTTAGGTGCCAGACACCATTCTACAAACTTTTTAGTGCTAATGGACAACTTTCTTTATGAAGTTTCTTAACATTTTTGTAGACCTGACATGCATATGGATATGAAATACTGTTGCTGTGTGTTGGAATGCAACAATTACCTGACACAGAAGGTGTGATTTAAAACCTCAAAAATCAACAGAAAAAACAATTATGATTTTTCCAGATCATAACTTTAAGTCTGACATAAACGAATTCTAGTAGGAGAGGAAGAAGATATAACTTTAGAAGCCTATATTCTTCTCATATACTTAAATGTAATGAAATTATTAAAATAATACATTACATCATAGTATAGCGCAACATAAAAATGGGATAAGAGCCTAGCAAAACTTGACTGCAAGTATTTTTATTATGTTAGGCTTAATAAAAAGAAAATAAATTCAAGACACATATTATTTTCATGTCTACAAATCATGAAGAGTATAAATGTATTTACCAAATTGTAATCTAACCAACATGAAGATCAGAGTAACAACTACACTCTCCCTTGTTTTTCTACTTTGACTCATAAAAGAGTTTATAAATACAATGAAACATTTTATTTCTTCCTTTTTAATTTTCTTCTGATAATGAAATTTCCTGTTTACACGAATGAGGTAGTCGTATGCCTCATGTCACCTCAGCACCCTGTACAAGTCCTCTTTCAATTTTAATAGCTTTCAGTTTCTTTCTAAAGAGGGAGTTCTTGCTGAAATTTATTCCTCTTGCTAAAGCCTCATTACTTCCTTTCTTTTAATCCAGAGCCAGTAGTGGAAACATATCACTTGACTCTAATAGAGATTTATTTCTGCTACTGTTGCCAGACCACTTTTGTCAGCTGTTCCCCATTCTTTATTTTTATCTTCTCTCTCTGTCCTCTTTCTTCTCATTTATTAGACTTTTTATTACAATTAAATGTTAAACCTCTGAGGTTCAACTGTTCCAATCCTTCAGGAATTACAGAAAAATTAGAGTGCAAGAGAAAGTGATTTTAAAACTAAATGGCTAGAGAAGCAATCATTTTTAAAATTAAGCTTAGTTTATCTTGTGTCTTCTTTTCACCCACTTCGTGCTAAATTTCATTGATCCTGTGTTGAGAACCAATCTCAAACAAACAAAAAAACCTCCCCACCAAAACTGAGGTTTAAAAGTAAAGCTTTACACTTTATTTATTGCATAAATAAAAGGAGATTTACAGCAGCAGCTGAAGAGAAGGATAATAGAGGTGTCCTAAAATGCTGTAGGATACGGCAGAAAACTTGTATATCTTTACAAGTTGATAAGATTAGGAGACAAATGAGTTGTCAAGAACAAGAAGATCAATACACAGGAAATTTAATACGGGAAACTAATAATTCAAGGAATTTAAATATATATCTCTCTCAGAATAAGGAGAGAAGACAGCTGTTGAGGAAAAGAGATAAAATACAGAAGGCGGGGATTTTTTTATTTTTATTTTTGCTAAAGGGGATCTTTTTTCTGGTAAACAGATTTGGAAAGAGAAATCAGAAGAATTTCTCAAAAAAAACCCCAAACCCACAAAAAAACCAACAACCCCCTCAAACAAACAAACAAACAAATAAAAACTTCACTAACAAACCAAAAACCTCAAACACCAAAAAAACCCCATAACAATAACAAAAAAAACCCAACAAAGCCAGGGTAAAATCTAGAAATCTTCATGCCTGACAGAATAACAAGTCAGGTCCCCTTTCTTCTGTCTTTTAACACATTTAAATGCACAATAATGGTGTCTTAGCAATGGATTGGGGATTGACATTTGAGAAAAAGTGGGTGCTGACTGATGATTTTCCTAGTTATTGCTTTGGAACATTATTGAAAAAGAGAAACCTTTTTGACAACGAAAATTAAATTCCATCTGCTTAAGCCACTTTATCTTGTATTCATTTAATTTTGTGCAGTACAAAGGAAAAAAAATGGAGAGACAAAGGCTTATAAACAAAGTTGAACCTAAAGAAAAGGCAAAGATTCTGTGGTACTTACACTGTCTTTCAAGTACGTGATATAGTGTGCAGAACAACAAAACAATAGAGGTCTGGTTTATCTGAGCAAATCTTAAGCAAATCGACTGGTCCTGTATTTCCTCCCATATGTGAGACTTCACAGGCTCCTGACTACTGAAAACGACACCGTAGACTTGCAACTGTTTTCCACAGTGTGGGTGTTACACCTGGAAGTACTGAGTTCATGTTGCAGGAGTTCAGACGTTTCTGTGTCTTTGGCTATTATAAATATATGCTGTATTTCATATTACTTCAGGCTTAAGCTAACTGTTTTGTTCTTCCACAATAAAATCACAAAAACTGCATGATTCTCAGTGGGACAGAATTAATACCTAATGACAAATTAAAATGATGTTCAATTGTCTTTGTTTTAGTGGTATACTGAAATGGAACAATGGAAATGTATTTTTATAGTAGTTAATTTACTTTGTTAACAAAAACTCTGACTAATTCTTTCTAATGTTGCATGTCGGGTTCCATGCCAGTGTTTTGGCACCGGCAGGCTTTCCCGACACACTGGCGGTATAAACGGGAAGGGCCTTCCTTGTATCATTCAGCAGCAGACCTTTATTCCATGCTGGAACCCAGTGACGAAAACGTCGGGCAGGAGAAATTCCAAGCCCTTAGCCGGGAGTGGGGCAGAGCATTCTGGGCAGGGGGGCGGGACATAGGCGGGTCCCCGGCACACAGGGGAAAGGGGCGGGGAATCAACGAGCCAGCCAGGGAGGCAGCTCTCAGGGTCTGTCCCATTAGGGGACTCTCTCATGGCTCCCACAGTTGCAACCTAATACTTGAAAATTTGAAATATTCTGGCATCTGGCCTACTGATGTCTTGTAATCAGTTCTAGAAAGACAGTGAAATGCTAGCATTCACAGGAAACATTATTACATTATTAAAGAGTTACATATCTTAGAACTGACTTCTGATGATTTCATAATTTCAGGAGTATTTACACTTTGTGATGGGACAATGTCAAAAAATTTTTGTAAGCTTCTGTAGGGGTTTGGAATCAAAACCGGGCAGAAACACCAATTTTGTGTAGTGGTTTTAGTTCACCTCTGCATCTTTTGTGAGATAGGAGATTTGGAGGAATGCAAAACAGGCTCAAACTTATCAAGAAAATGAAAAATTTATTAACAGAATTAAAAGAGAAAAGAAAATAATAAGAAAATCAAAGCAAAATCCCTCTTTT
>VZTH01010725.1:219598-273565 GCA_013397815.1 Aleadryas rufinucha
CCATTGGTCTTGGCTCGGATCTTTGCAGCCACGTGGAGGGGGGGGAGGGGGCAGTTCTCAAAAGCCTCTGCTAGAGGTTGCAGCTACTTGCAGCGAACACAGTTGTTTCTCAGCTGCCGAGCTCTGAGGAGATCGTCCCGCCGGCATCCTGGGGCCGTGTCCCCGGCACCGGGGGAGGGAGGGGGCTCGAGGCTGCTCCAAGGAGCGAAAACCTCGGCCGCCTTTCCCCCCCCACCTTCTGCTGGACCGGGCCAACCCCAAAGAGAGAGAGCAACTTCCTGTCCCTTCACCTTTATATATGGAAATTTCGAAAAGCGCCACTGGTCAAACGAGCTGTCCATCAGTTCAGGCTCAAACCATCACAGCTTCTTTTGAAATAAGCTCAAAGAAATGTCAGAAACTTTAAGCTGCTAAATTTGTGATGCTTCTAAAAATTATTGCATTACTTCCCTAATATTTTTTTTTCTTACTTCTTGTTAGTGGCAGGTGAAAATTTTTCAGAAATTACAGTAAAAAAACCAAATAGTAGCAATGGTGTAATAAAAAAAGGAGAGTGTGGTGGAAAGAAGTTTTGAACCATAAAACATTTTTGGAAGCTTGTCAAATTACCTTTTTATTGTAAGAAATTAAAATTGTGGTGAGGAAGAAAATGTTCTTGTATTTTAAGAACTGGGAAAGTACTAATATGTTAGTCGATGTTTCTAAAGATTTTATACTGTAGCCATAAACAGCATTGAAATGCTACCCAACATATTTATAGTAAATAATACAGTAAAAAATAAACACATACACAAATAAATTAGCATTTTTATGATCAAAAAATACTAGTGAACACATATCTCGGAGTATTTGAAGTGCCTTTATGAGCTGCAGGTTACTTAGCATTTAGAAACCTGCACACAATGATATAGTTAGAATATCTTGTAGAGATGAGTATTTCTGATAAAATTCTTGCACAGGCATACATGCACACATACTAAATTTTGGCTTTATGGTTCTGAATAAGAATATGAACATTAACTTTAGGTTTAGTTTCTTAAAACAAAAGTGCGATGATTTTCACTCACTTCTGAAAAAAGGATTTTTGTACTTTAGATCACAGAAAATATTGTTAGCGTTGGAAGGGACCTCTCAAGATCATCCAGTCCAATCCACCTGCCAAGCCAATGCTCAGCTAGAGCAGGTGACACAGAAACACATCCAGGTGGGTTTTTAATGTCTCCAGAGAGGGAGACTCCATGACCTCCCCATGCAGCCTGTTCCAGTGCTTGAATACCCTCAGTGTAAAGAATTTCTTTCTTGTGTAGGTGTGGAACTTCTTGTGTTTTAGTTTATGGTCATTGCTCCTTGTCCTATTGCTGGACATCACTGAAAAGAGTCTGGCACCATCTTCCTGGCACCTGCCTTGGAGATATTTATATGCTTTAATAAGATGCCCTCTCAGTCTTCTCATCTCCAGACTAAACCAGCTCAGCTCCTGAAGTCTCTCCTCATAATTTGGGCTCCAGACCCCAAATTGTCTTTGTGGCCCTTCACTGGACCCTCTCCAGGAGCTCCTTGTCTCTCTTGTACTGAGGAGCCTGGAAGTGGACACAGATACAATACTGTTCTTTTTAAAGTTTGAGAGGTAAAGACCACATGTACTCATACAAAACATAGGCATCAAGAGCATGAAAATATATTCTAAAGAGGTTGTTAAAATCATTATCAAAATACAATGCCTAAAGATAACACAGAAAGAAAAAATGGATGAAAACTAATGTTATATTAAATGCAAAAATATGCTAGTTAGTGAAAAGTCTTTCCTTGTGTGGCTATTTCCAAATGAGATTTATAAAATTAATTCTTTAACTTCTGGTAAATTTCATTTCTTTTCTCTGCACTGTCCCTGTAATAGGATTTTCTGTTGTTCTTAACTCATTTCCCATTTGTCTCTTGGCTTCCAGAACTTTATTTTCTCATTTGAGCTTACAATTTAGGAATGTAATATTTATGTCTGAAGTTTTGTAATTAAAAAAATCTGCACTCAGTCAGCAGTCTTTTATTTCAACAACATTTAATTGGCCAGCCCAGTGGCATAAAAGAAATGCACTGAAGTACTAACTGACAATCCAGAATTTAGGATAGGTGGCAGAATCCCGCAGTGTGTAACTCTGTGCTTACAAGGCATCCATCATTGTTTTTCATGGGTAAATTAAGGTTATAGCACATTCCTAAAGAGTTTTACACACATTGAGGTTTGTAGAGTAGGAGCGTAGGAGTATACCTACTCAAAAGTAAGAGTTGTTTGGGCTATTTCTAAATATTTTGGTTTTATTATAATTGCTTGTAATTGGTCTTTATTTTGGAAAGAAATACCTATACAGCATCTATATACAAAGATTTTAAAACTCCATATAGTATTATCTTCTAAATCTAGATTAATCAGTTAGTAGATTTGACTTGAAAAGTTGCGATTGATTAATGTTGCAGTGAATTCAGGCAGCCATTTTACTTCTGACTGCAGTGCAAAATTATTTTATGTTACTGCATTTATTTATATTTATTCTTCCTTAAAAATGCATGGTATGTAGATGCATATAGCAGAAATAGCTACTCTCCTATACATTAGTTCCAATGAAATTTCAGAAAGGCCACTGTCATCTAGGATACTACAAGTCAAAAATGAGGTTGACCTATCCAAAAATTGTTCCACCCTTAAATAATATGCACATTTTAAACCTTCTCAGGCAAAATATTATTATCAAAACTATGGTAAAGTAGATCTGATGTTTTTTGCAGTGTTGCCAAGAACATATATCTATGATGCTGGAAAATTAGATTGGAAGTTATTTGTTGCAAATATGAAACTTCATATCCTGACTTACTTATTCACATCTCAGTGTCTTTTCTTTTTAAGAAGCAATTTCTTTTTTTAAAAATTATTGTTGCTGTTTATGGCTGTGTTACTTTTCTTTCCTTCAAAACCTTAAAGGACTTAGTCCTTAAAGTCTTTCTCCTGAAATCTGTCAGCACTGGATCAATTTGATGTGCTAGTTTATTTAAATAACAATCAAACTCTAAAAGCCTAGTGCAAATATATATATATATATATATATATTTTAACTTTATTTTCCTCTGAAATGTTCATTTCAATCATACTAAATGAGGGTAATGCAAAAAATTACTCACATGTAAATGCTAAACTCTAACAGTACACTAACAATTTCTTTGTTTTCAGGGGAGAGGTTGATTCTCAAAAAACAGCAACAACATCTATCAGAAGAATTCACCTAAGCCTGCAAAAAGTTTGGTATTTTCTTAAAATTGTCAGATCATTTACACTGCCATGAAGAAGCACGTAAGTACTATGCTCAGGAGCATTTAAGGTCATATAATTATAGTTGTACTTTTATTTCTGGATGATACAAAATCAAATTTTTAAATTTATTTAATAACAGAGGGAGGCTTCTTGCTTTAGGAAAGGAAAGGCTGAGACAGTGAAGAAACCCACCTCATTCTGAAGGAATGAGGGCCAGTGAGAGAGCTTATTGCTCTTGGGAACATTTAGAAGACTAAGAGTCAGACGCATCCTGGTGTGCACAGAGGTTAAAAGACAGGCTGGAACAAGGAAAATTCCATTTTGGTATCAGAAATGTTTCACAGTGATGATAATCAAGCCCCCAAAGGGGATTGCCTAGAGAGACTAGAATTCCCACTCCTTTGAGATACTGGAAGGAGGTCAGCCAGACGAAGGCCGTGATATAAATTGTCCCTGCTTCTCATATGTAAGTGGATGGTGTGACCAGAGTCCTTTCCTACCTAAATTGCTAATTCTAGAAATAATATATATACTTCATTTCCTGACATCTGACTTTCTCTGACTCTCACTCATTTTCAGGTGAGTATCATATTGATCTAACACTATTTCCTCACACTATTTGATTTAATAAAGTCAATGTTTAGAACAGCTTTCACAGGAATAGTTACTAGCAACTTTTCCTTTGATTTTTTGTGGAGTACAGACCAGAGATATTTCCTCAAAATACATGTTATTCTAGGGAATCCAGTTAAATCCCACATGCAAGTGAAAATAGAAAGTAATTAGCGTATGTTTTTCTACTCATTCAATTCCCCAAAACGATATCCTTCCCAAAAGAGCTGTAGACAATAATTAGCTATCTAGAATCTAATCAATTTGTATACTAGTGGTTTTAAAAAGTTAACTTCTGTTTTCGCTTTAGAACATAAGTGGAGATTTCATTTAGCAGTGATGTCTTACATACAAACAGTTGATATTTACTCACAATTCCTATAGCCTGACATGACTGCAGTTCAAATGCAAGTATGTATCAAAACATTGAAAGCTGTAGTGTCAGAAATCCCATGAGATGGGTACTTTTTTAAAAGCATATGTATACTTAAGTAATGATTTTCTGTAGTTTCTTAGAAAAGTCTTATAGTTAAGCTATGACAATGACAAAAGATACTCTCTGGGTCAAACATGAGAGAACTTCATTTAGCACTAGTGAACCTGGTAAACTTGGAATAAAATAAGGACTTCATTCCTATTGTTTGCAGTGATCTCAGCTTTTGTGGGAAAATCATACCTATGCACAAATACATAGAGTTGTGTCATAACGTCATTTATGTCTATGCTAGTGCATAGATGTGTTACTGCAGAAGTCGTGCTATAGACTGTACATTCTCTCCAAGCTTCTCTCGCTAAGAAATACCCACTGACAAAATCCACTGAAAGTGGCTTTAATGAGACATTGTAGTAGAGCTTTCTGCCCTCTTGGTGCTCATTGAATGGCAATGGACAGAAGCTAAAATACAGTGAGTTTGTGAAAAGCCTTGATCAAGTTACACAGCTTGCAGTCTTTGAAACAGCTTCTGGGCAGCAGTTTATGAGTATGCATTGGAACAAAGAATTTTTTGTGAAAAGAATGTCATCAGGCACTCAAGCTAGGAGGTGGAACTTTGTTCATATTTTTGGTCTTGATTCTGAAAATCCTTAATTCCAAATTCAAATGTGCATTTTGTAGCAAGGACCTTCCTCCTTTCAATGCTGAAAATCTCCCATGAACTACCTCTTGGTCTGGGCTTTCTGTAGAAATGGCTGTAATCACATTGCCTGTGAGTCAACTAGTATGCTGGACATCATTTCAAAGGGGCAAGGAAAAAACACTCAAATGTAGGTTAATTCTCAATGGCATAGTACAATGACTTCCTTTTGTCATTTTTAAAGATAAAAGACACTATTTTGTGCTTTAAGGCAGCATGATGCTTCTTTCAGATTCCAGTGCAGCAGCTACCTTTTCTGCTTTCTCATACACTGAAAATTAACCCAAAGCCAGCTGTCTGCTTCTAAACCCATGCTAATCAAGTGTATGCCTGAGCAAAAAAAATCAATTTATTGCATCCACTCAAACCATTATCAATTCTCATCAATTATAACATGAAGATAGGCGTCTTACACTCTCATAACCATTTTCCAGCCTCTAAAATTAAATTATGCTTTTACCTTTATTTTCCAAACCAGTTCCCTACTCTGTAATAAACTCCATTTTTTTTTAATAAATAATCTTACCTTTTCTCTAGAAAAATCATAAGACATTCATTTTTCCACAATCATTAACCTCACTTAATATGTGGTTAGCAACAATTTTACCCAGTCATAGTAAGCAGTCCAAAAATACATTAATTGTGTAGTAATAGTGGTTTATTTACCACTAGGGGAGAAAGTATTTTTCTAAATGGAGAATATATTTTTGTGTGTTTTAGTTTGGCTTTGGAGTCTTTGGTATTGCAGCAAGAGCATGCAGTTGGGTGGCCTGAAGTAGCAGCCAACTTCTCACACCTTCAAAATCCAAAATGCAATGCTGCTTAGATAGGAAAGACTACTCATACAGACTGTACCAAAATGTTGTGCTTCTCATTTTGCTCAAGTACTAAATTCTCTTTGCTTGGAGAGCAAGTTCCCAGCTCACATGTGTCAAATTATACATTTGTCTTTTAATATTAAGCCAAGCCTAAGTTTTTGGTCTGCCCTTTTTTGCACACGTAGTTTTCAGACCAAATGTTGCCTTTCTCCTGGCACATTATCATTGTTATGCTAATGCTATTTATCAACTTTGTGCCATAATAGTTGTTCATCCTCAACAATTTTCAGATTTTCTTCTGTTACTTGGCTTCTTTTGAGTTACCTCTTGATTCACAATTCTTAGCAGCCTTTGTTTTCTTCTATGCATGTAAGTTTTTTCTTTCATGATGTAGTTAGCTCTTAATATTTCATCTCATAATTCCTTCTGTAACAAGTGGTCGTTTGAAACAGAAGAATGAGTGTCTGCTGCTTTTTGTGGGGTAAAGAATCACCATGATAGCTCTCCCACACAGCTCCTATTTAAGCTCTCTGGCTTAAGCTGAATTTATAGATACAGACAATTCATCACAATTTTTTCTGGGTCCTCACATACTGCCAGTAAATAAATGGAGCATGTTAGGGAGCTTGGAGAAAATACCATGAAGTTTAATGGCAAAGATGATTTGATCAGCTCAATTAGTCTGTAATTACTAAAGTAAAAGCCAACATGTGACTATGATAGTGATAGTTATTGAATGACACTGCTGTGTGATTTTCATGGTTTAAAATCAGCCAGAAACTAAGCCCTATGAGTTGCTTGCTTACTCCCCCACAGTGGCATGGGAGAGAATTAGGGAAGAATAAAAGTGAGAAAAACTCTTGGGTTGAGGTAAATGCAGTTTAGTAGGTAAAGCAAAAGCGCACACACAAGCAAAAGAAAACCAGGAATTCTTTCACCACTTCCCATGGACAAACAAGTGTTCAGCTGTCCCCTTGAAAGCAGAGCTACACGAGTCATGGTTCATGGGGAAGACAAATGCCATAGCTCTGAGCATTCCCATCTACTTCTTTCCTCAGTTTTATATACTGAGCCTATACCATTACCTTATGGAATATCCCTCTGGCTAGTTTGGAGCAGCTGTATTTCCTGTGTCTCCTCACAGCTTCTTGTGTACTTCCTGCTGACTCAGTGGCAGGCCAGTATGAATAGCAGGAAGGTCCTTGGCCATGTGTAGGCCCTGCTTAGCAAAACCAGAAACAACTCTACATTATCAACACCATTCAGCAAAAATTCAAAGCCAAGTAGCTACAGTGAAGAAAATTAATTCTACTTAAGCCAAAACCAGCACAGTGATAATATTACTATCAGGATACACCTTACTGTCACAGTATTCAATAAAAATAATGTTATTCAGGAGGAAAGAAAGGATCTTCAAACACTGATGTGATAAATTCTGTCACCAGGATTGACTATGATTATATTCTGCTTCTGAAGACTATTTTTGCACATAATCCTTCCAAACAGATTATTTTTTTCTCTTTGGCTGTTTTAGAATGTGGTTGTAGCTTTTTATCTCTTAATAAACAAAACAAGAAATGTATTTCAACTTTAGGATTTGAGAGGAAAGAGGAAAACAAATATTTTGAACCATGGGACCTTAAGCTAAACAATTTCTTTCCGCCCAACTCTCTCCTGGCATCAATGTAAAAACCAATGTTATCTTTGTTTTAAAATATAACTTGCTTGGCATTTATATATTATGTATTGTGTACCATGAAACTCAGTTTTGATCTCCCAGGTCTATTCTATTAAATGTGACATGTTAAAAACAGAATCTTAGCTTCACACTGTACTAAACAACAACTTCCTTTTATCTGTGTATATAATTGTGTCTATTCTCTCGCTGAAGATACTGAAATGCTGACACACTTCATAAAAAATGTCAGGATTAATTTTTTCAATGTGGAAGAAGAATACAGAGAATGGAAGAAAGGGGCATTTCAGGTGAGGTCTTCAGTGGTGTAGAAACACTCCAGAAAGAATAATTTAAAGGATTAAGCCCAAAAGAAAAATAAAAAAGAATGAGTAAGGTTAGAGAAATACAACAAATGGCAGAGCTATAATATTGGGAAAGAAGGATAAAATTTTGATGCAAATGATGCAAGCTTCACTGACAAATTCAGGCTAAAAGTCCGTCTCAAGATAAAAGTCTGTGCCAGATAGAGGTCTCAGCAGAACATGAGAGTCTTTCTTTTCCTTTGATTATCCTTTAAAGTCTGAAAAGGATAGGCTCTGGAAGGTTAATCCTCCCAGACAGAAATAAGAAAATAAACTCAAGGTGGACTGAGATGAACAAACCAAGTCTGTGACAAAGCAACTGCAAGACCATGCATGTATTTCAGGACTGCACATTGTAACATACCTTCAGTAGGATTTTGAACATTGCTATCCTTGTTTTGTCTGCTGACAGAGTAGATAAGTCTAGGTAAGTATTTGTGGCCATGGTGAGACAAAACAGTGCAGACTAGAAGATGCAGAGGTGGGGGAGGAGCGAGGATTTGTGCTCTTTCTCCTGACCCTCTAATGAAATATTTCCCTGATAGAGGTAAGAAACAGCCTTTAAGGCTGTGTGGTGTCTTTTGGTTGCTGCAAACTACCTCATAAATTTCAGATTCATCTGAAAACTTAGGAGTCTTTCTCCTCTCTCCTATTATATTCTTTTCTTCACACACTACAGCAAAGTTTTCAGTTCCAAAGAAAAGTCATAAAAACCATCCAAATTGTCCATATGTTCAACACAGTTTTCACCCACTCTATCATAGACATATCTTTTCAAATTCACTGTTGTACCAATATGAATAATGTCCTTAATGAACACTTCCTAAACCATACCACTGGTAATCATAGCAAAAAAGATTTCAATTAGAAATATTTTATTTTTTAAAAAAAGGTTTTCAATTCTCTTTCTTTTTATGTCCTTCTTGGTCATGTAAGATCTCTCAATGAAGATAATATTTGGCAATAATAGAATCAATGCATCCTGAATGCCCACTTTTCAATATTTATATATAACATTGTCTTTAATAATTACTTTGCTTTCTCATATTTAAATTTAATTACCCAGGAGACATTTAACTTAGATTTAAGCATTCTTCATATATAAATTCATCTTCTAGCTATTTAAATCTCTACTTGAACCTGCCTCAGTAAACAGATTTCCTTAAGTGATTTTTTGTTCACGAAAAAGCAAGCTCATAAAATTTAGTTAGTTTTGTTTATAATCAACAAAATTTATAGTTTCATTAATACTTTAAAAAACAAAACAGCAAAACCTAAATCAACCACTTAAAAAAAAAAAAAAAACAACAACAAAAAACCTAACAAATAAACTCCCAAAACCTAGATAAAAAAAGTCTCTGGCTGTCAAAATATAGTGGAGAGTTTACAGGTCATCTTAGATTTGCAGTTCCAAGGGAAAAGAAGAATTTGCATATCGTGTAACTGTATTTGGATTCTTAAAAATCTTGACTAGGCAAATGACCTAGTAATCTGTCTCACAAAAAGAAAATATTCTGTCTGTTTGCTTGGGTATTTGCTTTGGTGGGTGAAGGGACATGAGAGGGGGTGTCAGAATTCAACATCCATTTTTAACCTATACCGGGGAGTAACATGAAAAGCAGAAACAGGACATTCTTTTTAAAAGCAAGTTGTGCATATAACTTCCATAATACCTTTGAAGAAATCCCCACAGATAAAGAAAAGACCATGCATGGCCCTGAAAAGATAGGTAATTTTGCTGAACTACCCAATAAAAAACAAAACCAGCCAAGCAATCAAACAAAAAAACCCTTAAATAAAATGGATATTCAGTGACAAAAACAAAGTGATTTTTTAAAAACAGTGTTACAACTTTTTATAAGGCAAATGCCTTATTTGGCATATGTCTGAAAGAGCACTACCTCAGATTCCAAAAGTCAACTACTAGCAGAATAATAAAAGCTGCAATTAAAATAGATTGGCAGAATGGGGATGGAGAACGCAAATATGGTATTTAAAGTCTAACACACATATAGTCTTTGTCTCAAAATAATTGATATGCATATTGAAATTAACCTAAATCAAGAAGAAGTAAAATAAAATAAAGCGATTTAGGGCTATACCACCCAATTTGTCACTTCATTAAGTAACATCTGTGTTCTTGCAAGACTGTCTTCTAAGAACAGGTATATATTGCTTATAAATAATTAGGGATACAGAAATACAAGAATGAATGATGTTTACCTTTCAACTTTGTACAATGAAGACAGATGCCAAAACTCAGACTGCAGATACTCAAATGCTGTATGCAAGTACCTGCCTAGATTTCTTATATTCTCTCAACGTTATTTGCAATCAGTCAAAAAAATTCAAAACCGTAAGTATTGAAGTCAGATCAATATGTTGACCATAAATGCTTTGTTTCCTTACTAAACCATTCTGTAATTGTATTATGGCCTACACAAAATATTATGGGACACAGTAATATACAAATAAAGGTAAAAAGGGCAGTAAGTTTGAAATACATACAAAGGGAAGAAAATTTAAATACTTATAAGTGGTCATTCTGCCTAAGAATATTAAAATTATTTAGCTAGTATAAAGCACCGATTTTCTTCATATATATGGATGCCAATAATACACAGAAATAGAGAAATAGATGAACAAATTACATGTAGTTTGTTAATTTATTTCACCTCAGTCTTTTTGCATGATGTTTACAGTCATTACAATATTCAAACCCACTAATTATTTCAAGTAATCCATGAATGTACCTACAAACATATTTCTGCTTGGGGTCAAGAGGTGCTGCTGGGTGAATAATGATTTGGAAAATGGATCATAGTTTCATATATATTATAAGAACTGAAGGCTTTGTAGCTTTGATCTTTAGAATAGTCTGCTGTTTTATGTAAAACCCCCCACATGATAATCTGACAGACACTGGAAAATAAAGGATAAGCATGTTAGTATTATAGTATTTGAAAAAATATTTTTGCTCATTTTTGTCTTACAAGCTCTTTTATCACTATTCTGAAAACCTTGTCCTGGTCTCATCAGACATCCTTCTTGTTTACGTGATCAAAATTATATATTCAATATGCAATGATAGAGAAAAATAGCCCATATATCATATGGAGAGAGAGAGAGAGAGGGAGAGAGAGAGAGAGTATATCACAAACTCCCATTTGTTATTACTACATTCTCAATCAAATTCAATTGGTGTTTTTTAGTTTTGATGGATCAGTGTCTCATTTCATTTGCATTGGTTGATTTACTCACCGCATATTGAAGACTACGTAGAAGAAGAAGGAGGTAGCTTTAAAAGACTTTTCAAAAAGAGAGACTTTGCTTTGTGCAAATTGTCAAATGCTCGTCCTAAAAAGACAGTTTTTTGCTGTTGTTTGGATTTTACCTTTTTCACAAAGCTTTTTGAGTATTTACAGGTTTAATGTTTGAGTCTCGTGATGTATGTCTGCATCAGGTTCTTTAGCTGGTTGATTTGTTTTGTTTTCAGTCTTAGACCACAGTTGTTAAATTGAAAGAACGAAAACAATTTACAGGTATACCACATTTGAAATAGAGAATTCCAGGTAACTGACTTTTATAGAAATTCCTTTAAAGAGGAGGGAATAAACAAGAAAACAGGTTAAATGAAGAGGCAAGCATACTCCTTGGAATTGCCTTAGGCAATGCCTCAATTCACACTGCTTTTGCAAACCCTTTGCTACCCATCAGAGGGTATGTATTGCACAGCTGTCCCCTAAATCTTCAGGTCATTCTCCCACTGATACACCTTCCCTCCCTGCCCCTCACAAACCCTCTCTTCTCACTTCAAAATAAAAAGATAAATCTGATTTATTCGTGTTCAGACGAGGACAGGAGACAGTCTCCGACTCAAAACTTTCACATATGCATGGTAAGAGATGACATAAGACTCTCAAAGCATATGAAAGTGTTGTGTAGGTCACTACTTCAACCCATTCCAGACAGACAGCCTCATGAATCCCTTCTGTGTGAAAAGCGGCCATGAGCCTGCTGGTGGGCTGGACACAAAGTGGTCAGGCACCCCAGCCTCCTTCATGGGGAAGTCACCTCCATCAAGGTTAGAGGAAGGGTCCTATGCCCCAAGAAATGGATGGGCCAACCAGTGCCGAGGGGGCTGCTATGTGAATAACCATACCCTGAAAGAAGGAGAACTGATAATCATACCTCTTCCCCATCTCACGTTGAAAGGAGGATTTATGCATAACCACAAGTTTTTCTTCATATCTTGGAACATCTAATTTTGAAATGTTGAATATGTTCAGAAGAGAACATGTAGATAAACCCAAGCACATGAACACAAAGGAGTACCTGGTCCACAGGAACACTTGCAGAAGTCAGATTAATATGACATCCTAGGTACTCATATCTCAAAACATTTGAGGCATCTTTTTGCTTGTAATTTCTCATGGTGTTTTTTTCCATTCTAAAGGATGGTAGAGTGTGGAAGGCTGGCAGCTCTCAAAGCAGGAGCCTCTGCATTCCCCTGGAGGGGTCAGAGATAAGCAACCTTCTTCTGGGTTACGACGAGATCCCAAAATGCCTTGTTTCTTCATGGTAATAGCCTGTACCTCGTTGGCTAATTGGTTTCTACCCTGCCCCCTACCTTCCCCGTAAAAAAGCCCCCTCCTCTGCTCCGGACCCAGGGAGCCCTCGTCCCTGCCCCCCGCTTCACAGGGTGGTTGGACAATAAAGGCTACCTCTGCGGAACTGCCATACGAGGCTCCTGTCTCTCTGTCCCCGAGTTGGCCTGCGGCAATTTCACAAAGAGCAGGATCACAAGAGCTGAAATCACTCATAGCCGAGAAACTGCTACACACTTGCTGAAATCGTCTGTTGCCCAGGGAGATTTGCCAGCACCCCTGGAAGGACTGTTCCCTGCGGGACACTCTCTCTCTAGGAAGGTCGCGGCATACCCCTGCTGATCAGTACCGGACCTCCTGCAACAGTAGAGTGACTGAGTTCTGATGGATACCTCTGGAGACCACCTAGGCCAGCTCCCTGCTCAGATCAGGGTTGGTCAGATAAGTTTTCTCCAAATTCTATCCTGTCCAGTTTGAGTATTTCCAGGGATGGAGATGCCACACTATCCCTGGGAAAACTGGTAAACACAGAATAACAGAATAATAGAATCATTAAGGTTGGAAAAGACCTCTGAAATCATCAAGTCCAACCTTTGTCCAAACAGAACCACATCAATTAAACTACAGCTCTAGGTGCCACATCTAGTAATTTCTTGAGCACTTCTAGGGCTGGTGGCTCCATCACCTCCCTATGCAGCCTTTTACAGCACCTGAAAACTCTTCCTATGAAGAAATTCGTCTTGATGTCCAACCTGAACCTGCCCCGGCTTGAGGCCATTTCCTCTGGCCTTGTCACTGGTTGCCTGGGAGAAGAGGCCAACACCCATCTTGCTGCAATCACCTTTTAGGTAGTTGTTCAAAGTGACAAGGTGACCCCCTGAGCCTTCTCCAGGCGAAACAGTACCAATTCCCACAGCTTCTCCTCATATGACTTACTCTTTAGACCCTTCACCAGCTTCACCTGGGGCCTCCCTGGTTAACCAGGACTGATGATAAATGATGGACTGACGCTGTTGGGGGCTGCCCGAGGCTGCACAGCGTCCAGCTGCAGATGTCCTTGATAGCTGCAGCACACAGAGAAGACTGGCTCCTTCGCAAGGAGCGAGCCCCAAACAGAGGTGATGAAGAAGTGTCGGCAGAGGCAAAAGATGAGAGAGTGATTTTTTGTGTGGATCTCAGCTGATTTATTGCAGGAAAATCCAAGTACAAAAGACCGAGGGGGGAAAAGGATCTGAGGTTCTTATAGGGGGGGAAAAAAGGGAACCAACCAGTGAGGATCGACTTAGGGGAAGGAGCCAACAATACAATAACCAATGGGGATAACAAGGAGGAGGGAACCAGGACAGGGAGCCAATGGAGCATAGAATACAGAAGAAATTTCTAGAACTGATGCATATTAAACAGGAGTAATGAATAAGCATGAACTCATACATAAACTGGGTGTAAGGGGCTGATGCTTAGACCTTGGTGCCCATCCACCAGGACTATGGATTTTGGTCTGCCTTTAAGACAGCCACGTGTACTGCTACAATGGACAGTGGCTTGGTGAGGTCTTCCACCAGCTCCTTCAGTACACTTGGGTGAATCCCATCCAGTCCCATGCACAAGAGGCACAGCAGGTCATTAACTACTTCCTCCTGGACTACATGGTGTCTATTCGGCCCTCTAGCCCTGCCTAACATGGCTGGCTGCCCTGAGGATAACTGATCTTACTGTTAAAGACTGAGACAAAAAACATTAAGTATCTCTGTAATGTTTACACACCCTCACAGTAAGAGCATCTTCTCTACATCCCTGAAGAACATACTTTTTGTTGTTGATTGGTTGCATACTTTGAGGAACATTGTCCGACCGTAGGAATATACAAAATTAAGCGTTGCTGAGCATATTCTCTATTGACCTGGATATATGAAATTACTAACAAAGTTTATAGCAGATGTATGGTGCTGAAAAATGAACAAAATCCAAAACTTTATTTTGAAAATGAAATTAAATACATGGTTTTGGTACTTATTTGCCCAAAAAAAAAGGATTTAAAAATTAGGAAGTCTTTTTCCCTCAAGATACATAAATGCAATATGACTATAACATAAGCTGACTACAATGAGAACATTGCAAACATATTGTTCAGCTAGACGGACCCTTGATGTGACTCTTTATAGATGCTTCAACAAATCTGATTAGAGATCTTCTACTTTTCATAAAGCTAGGTCAGATTTCAAAGCTAAAAATGCATCTAAAAATGAAAATAAACACCTGTTTGTCTTAAAATACTTGGATAAAAACACTTAGTAGTTTGAAAAAAAATACTATATGTAATCTTAAATATAGCCTTCATAGTGTGAGAAGTCAGAGTAATCTCAGTGAGCAGCAAGACAAGAGCCCATTAAGGATATGTTTTGTGGTGATGTTGATGGAATGAGAGTGTTTCCCTGCTTCCAGTGTCCTAATACATCACAGCCATCATGGGATGTTAAAGAGCTGGACTACTACAAGTCATGGCTTCTGCAGGAAAGAAATCCGTGTACTTCAGTTCTTATATAATATGGAAAAAGCCTAAGACTCCCTCAGAGTATATCACCCAGACATGTTAGATAAGTTCTGCAAGTAAATAAAGAAAAGTATTTAGAGATTGATTCTGTTACAAGGATCAAAGTACAGAGAAGATAGTTAACTGAAAAGAGAAATAGCACAATTTTTTTTATTAATTTGTCTAATCTAGTTTTTTATGAGTCCTTTTGTAATATTATTGTTCAAGCACTAAGATCATTTGAGTAACCTTGCAGACCATGATTTTACATCTATGTTGACCAACAGCAGTTACACCAGTATGAGATCAGTAAAAGGTCCTGACAATATGTAAGATTCTCTTTATTTTGCTTTGTTTACTTTGAATTTGATGTTAAACTTCCTCCCTGAAGCTGAAATAAATCCAGTTAGTATTTCAAGCAGATGTTGAGACTAACATACATAAAACTTGCACAGACAAAATATTTTTCTCCCTTGAGGGTTGTAAGATCATAGTGCTGCTATGTTCTTTCCTCTGCAAAGAGCAGCCTAGCAGCAATTATTTTATGGTTCTGCAAGTCCCTATCTGAACAGAAGATGAAAGCAGAGGTGTCCTGTTCATATAATTCTGTAAAAAATTACTTAACACATTGGAGTTCTGCGAACGGGCAATCTTTCTTCCTCTGAGATGTACCACTTTACTACCTCTGATCTTATGTGAAGAATTTTCCATTTTTTTAGTAAATCAAAAGCACTAAAGCAAATTTTAAAAGAAGATGAGCAGCACAGTGGGCAGAACTTTTTGCCTTGTTTCAGCTAAATGGTTTTTGTAAGGTTGTTGTTTCAGCTAAATGGTTTTTGCAAGGTGTACGAGGTTGCTCCTCAATATTGCAATAATATTTTTTTCTTTTAATTATACACATAAAGTTGAATAAATTACCTTTTTGAACTTTAGCTAGGTTCTAAAACTTTCCACACACCCCCCAGATGCATAATTGTATATACACACAGACACACTTTTCACAAGAACCTGACCTATTAGTTCCGTATTCAGGACAGATTGAAAGGACACAAGGACTTTATTTTGTGGGGTTTGGGCTTTGTTTGTTTGCTTGTTTTCGTTTGGTTTTTTTTTTAATTCACACCTCCAAAATTTTTCTTTTTCTCACAAAATTAGTCTTTGAGGAAGTAGGAACCACTTATAATTGAGACTATGTTTACTGATTAAATACTAAATCTCCACAAAAACCCCAGGTCACAAACCTGTTTTTGTTTACCTTTCAGCTGAGCTGACGCAGAGAGAAAAGTAAAAACTGAGATTGTCTGGTTCTTCGTAACCAAACTGCTCCTCCATTTGTTTAGTTGTTTTGGGGGATATTTTCCCTCTCATATGCTTTCTTTCTTTGCCTTTGATGTCTTCAAAGAACTTCTAAAGTGTTTTAATAATAATTACAAAGTATCTGGCCTTGCCTCATCTTATTCTGTTCCTCAGTTACTTCAGAAAAGTGGATTTTGCAAAATAAGATAACAGTTCTAAAAATGGATTCATAACTTTTGAGAGTGTTTATAAAGACAGGTGTACTTTTCATACAGAAGTAATGGGGGCAATCGAACAATTTCCTCTCAAAACAAGTAGCAACTCAAATACATTTATTTCTGTGTATTCAAACTGTGGCAAAAATTGTAGCAATTAACTAGTTAATCTAGAATAATATTAAAAAACATGCAAAATTAAAAGTAATATTTTGATATAATGTCTACTTGGGATTAATCTAAAGATTTTTTGGTAACAGTCTTGAATCAAAAATTAGTTGAAAGTGAAAATAAAAGATGGGATTCTAATTACATGTCATGGCAATAAGAAAATAAAGATACTCTGTCAGAAAACCAGAATATATTCCATACTGCAGTTGTGCAAACTGGGAGAGTGCCTGAAAGTAAGACTTATATTTTGTGCCTAGTTTAATACACACTGGAAGCATCTTTTATTACTTGGGCACCTCTCCTGTGACACACTGCCTAGCTAAAGAAATTTTTTTAGGACTTTCTGCCTTATCAGAGTTGAGTTATTCCTCTGTCTAGCAAAGCAGAGATTAGAAAACTTTTGATGAAGCCAATGAGTATATGCTGGCAACTCTCTTCTGAACTGAGACTATAACCTGATGTTGCTAGGGCAGTCTCACTGGGACATGACCACCAACAGTGAAGGCAGCACAGTGTTGGAGTACTTTTTTTCACTGTAACTTACCTTTCATATTACTTGTTCATCCAGCTCTCTTTAGGCCTGCTTTGTCACTGGGGTAGGAACTTAGGAGAAATAGCCACATCTTTTTACTGTACACTCACTGTCTATTCTTTCTTATGAGAGCCTTTGCTTGAAGAATAACACAGGCAACTGCAGAAACAGAATGCAAAGTAGCAAAAAAAAAAAGTTTCTGAACAAATAATAATACCCTAGAGCATGACAGCAGTAGTAATTAATTTATTTATGGGACTAGAATGTATTACCTTGAATTAGTCAGTCCTTTGCCTTATCACACTTTAGGGCCTTCTCTGTTAAGAGGAAATCCTGTGTTTCATGAGGAAAGAAGTGGCATTCCCTGATGCTTTGATTCAACTTCTTTACGGATTAGAGTAGCCAGGGGATTTCTCTAACCTATGCTTGTTGACTATGGTCACTAAGGAGCCATCTGTCATGGGTAGATAGCTGGAGCAAAATATACATATGCTTTTCCTTTAGATTAAGAGGGAACAGCAAATTGTGTTGAAATATCATCCAGCTACTTCTGTTCTCTGTGGTTTTGATCATACAAGAAATGCAAGGTTTTCTTCCTCTCTCTTTTTAAAAATGTATGCACATACGCACACATATAAATATACACCATAATTATATAAAAGAAACTGTATAGTTCAGTAGACTGACTATTCATTATTGCTTGAACACTTGGTAACACCAACCACTACCAAAACCTGAGCCATGGTGACTTCAAATTAGAAGCAATTTACAATTTCAAATAGAAGCAGTCACTTCAGGCATCTGACAGAAAATTCAGGAAAGATGAATTATATTTGCAAGAAGCATTACGTGCAGAACAGCAATTATTAAAATCCTTAGTACTTATGCATAGCCAGTCAAATTATCTGACAGGCTGAAAAACTTCTGTCATATTCTTTCACATAAAATCTTCTAAAGCACTGAAATTCATTTCAGAATAGCTTGGCAAGTATAAATAATGGATTACAGTGGGCAAAACCAATTTCTCAAATCAACATCATAAAGTCAGGCCTTTCTTCATCAGACATAATAGGAAGTTTTCAGTTTCAAAGCCTGTTTTCAAAATAGTAAAGGGCAATGAACTAACAGTGAAAATATGTCTCATTTGAAAGCTAGAGCACTCATTTACATGTGTACTCTATTATAGGTCCATAACTGTGGTTTGTTATAAAATAATAAAAAACCTAGTTTGGTCCTCCAAACTCAAATTAATAAATCAAAACCCAAATACTTCACCCCAAAATGCTTGATTACAATCATGAGTAGCCTCATCCAGGAGCCCAGAAATGAGCCTGTTCACATGTTTTTATAATACTTCTTTTTTAGTGAATTTATTTTTGGGGGAATATAAGGCTCTACACAGAAGTAACTTTATACTAAAGCAATTACTCAGAGATGTAAGGAGTTGCCTAATAATCATTCAAATAAAGTAGACCACTGTCTATTCATAACTCAAAAAAGGAAAGAATCCATATTAAAAATCAAGATGTTGAACCGTGACATTCTTGGGAAGAAGAGGGCTAGAATGGAAGTAAAAAACAATGAAGGAGTAAACCAGCCAGATTTCTACAAATCACACACAAGATCAAATGAGTTCTAGAAAGGAAGTTTCTGCCAGAGGAGGGACTGATAAATTCTTTCAACAGGCACACAAACCTTGCCATAGAAAATTACCCCATTACTAGGGGAAAACAGAAACCTCTTCTGGAAGTTGTTAAATACAGTCACTTTAGTAAATTTAATAAATAACTTCGTAGTGCCTTTATCTTAATAAATATTCAAAAAATGTTAAGTGATAAAATGGACAACTTAAAAAGCCAAAAACAACCAAAAAACCCAAAATTCTTTTTTTTTAATTCAATTTATTGGTAGAGCCTGACCTTAACATTAAAGTATTATTATAAGTCAATAAAAACACGAGTCAAAAAATAGTCCCAAAAATTGTTTTCATCTGAATTAACTTAAATACCCAACTAACAGAAATTACCAAAAACACCCTGCTGATAAAATGGCTCTTCCTTCTAAAGCCACACCCTGAGATTTCTATTCTTTTAGTTTAATTAAAAGGACAGAAAGTTATTTTTCACATGAGTTTTGGTGATAAAAGAGATTCATTAAATGCTATATCACCCCATGCAGGCTCCCTATCTAGGAGTGAAAGTGCCTGAGGACCTGGAAATAAAGAGATGAAGATATATAAATTTAACACTGAAACAACATGTAGTGTTATGTTTTTTTGAAAGAAAAGAGAATTCTCTGAGGTGTAGACTGCATGAAATTAGAAAATAATTGATTTCTTTTTTTTTTTTCCCACTAGCTAACTCACTACTAAATTTACATATTTTAAATCAATAGGGGCCTAGAGAGGGCAGTGTTCCTCTCCTTTTATATAATAGGCTTTCTGAATCTTTTCCTTTGTCATGAAACAATACACAGGTGGGCAGACCATTGGCAGTGATGACAGGGATCCAGGGTCCCTGAGGGGATGTACTTGTTTATGTGATAGGGGTGACCATTTGAAGATGAGTATTACCTGAAAACCTGCTATGCCAGCAATATGAACGACAAAGGCAGATTTTCAGGGGTTCTGTGACAAAACAGTTCTGCTTCAGCTTTTGTTTCTGAATGTTTCTGAATGTTTCTGAAAACTATGCCCAGTTCCTCTGCAAGCAGAAAATGATTTTTCCTTGTGTTTCTTACAAGTTCTGAGGTGACTTTTCAGCCACTACTGGAGAAGTATATTTCCTGGCATGCTGGACACTACAGCAGTTCTGGAACTGGCTCAATTTAAAACTTTTAAAGCACCGTTTGGTATAATACAATGAGATATTAGATGAAAAGAGCCATTTGTCTCTCCATCAACCCTTCTAACTCTTACTTCTTTTCTACAATTTCTTTTATTGATTTTCTAATTTGTTGATTCTTTTCATCATAAAAATATATGTACATATTTACTGAAAATGTTTACTGGGAGATGGATTTTTTAAAAGTGTGAATAAGGAATATTTTTTGTTCTACAATTGGAGAAGCTCAGTGTGTTGATATGCAAATATATTACATTATAAAAAGCAAGTATGGTGAAATTGTTCGTTAAGGAAATAGCACATGTTAAACTTCATGATAAATTTCTTTCACAGAACAAAATAGAAAATGATATGCTAATTTTCTTTCCAAGTTATTTCATTATGTTCCACGCAGCAGAGAAAATTTCTCTTTTCAAACCTGCACAGAGGATCTTGATTCCTATGTTATACTCATTTTGCTTCAATGCAAATCTTGATTAAACTTTATGAGAAAATTGAAATTCAATACACACTTCCTTCCAACCATGTCCACTCATTGATATAAACTGTATTTGGAAGTTAAACTGTTCATCATCTGACCTAAAGCTTCAGCCTCTGAAAGAAAGACATCATATTGAAAACCATCCCGTTATTCTGACTCATTTTCTAGGACCCATTTTCCTGTTAGTAACTTATACATAAGAGTGTTTCTTAGCTAGAGCTCACTACATTGGACAAGCTATTACATTCCTCTGTGCTTGTGCATAACTTTTTATTTACACAACTCTGTGGGCCAGTAACAAAGAGCATGCCAAATACCTAAAATCTCAAAACTTGTTTAAAATCTTAGTGATCTTAAGTCTTAGGTAATAAAATCCTCAATCCTCCACACATGTGTCTATGCATGTGCTGATGGGCACAATGGGCAGACCTCTTGCAACAAGAGCAGAGGGATGTCTGTTTGTATTGCATGTCTTCCTCAGGTCAACATGCCAGGGAAATTTCACTGCCTGCCTTCACATGGGCCTTACAGCCTACCTATTTGCACATCCGAGGGAACAGCAGTCTCAGAAGCTATGAGATTCAGAATGGCTGCGACTGTCAAACAAACATTTAAACACACACTGTTACGCAGCGCTAATTTTTTGGACAACCCAAAGAGTTGCACATTGTGCAGTGAGCTGAAAGAGCTCCTTCTGGCATGTGAAAATCCTCCCCAACCCTGACAGCCCCTCCAGCAAGCCCATGTACACAAGAAACATAAACATCACTCTGCGTGACAGGGTTGCCAAAACATTATAATTTTGAATTAACCCTCTCCACAACCTTACCCTCAATATTTTCATTTGAGTAAAAAAAATACATTTTTTTCCCTGTTGTGGAAGTGCAGAAGTGTTGGATGTAACAAAGGCAAGACTGTGGAGGAGCAGGAAAATCTTCTGTGACATGTACTGCCTGCTGCAGACCTTGGGACTTACTTCCATAAGGAGTCATAGGGATTATGACTAAGGACACTGAAAAAGGATTTTGCATTCACATGTAAATCAAGAACATAAACTAATGCTTTAGATAGGATAAAAATGTAAATCCCCATACTTCAGAGCATAAGCCAGTCATAGCCACTTCTGTCAGAGAAAACAAGAAAATCTGCTGGCAGCCAGGTTGGCAGTTTGCTGTGCCTTCCTCTGGAGGATCTGTCACTGTCAGGCTCATGCCTCTGTGCCAGACGGAGCACTGACCTGATCCAGAGAGGCAATTTCTTCATTTTGAAATTTCCTCTATTTGGGCAAAACAAGGTCTCTGATCCTGTTTCATAAAATCACTCTCTTGTTAAATTTAACTAAGTGTTCATTAAATTGTGTTACAGTGTCATTCTAATGTTGCCAAAATCTGCTTGTACCCAAATTTATATTTAGGCCCCTAGATATGTTCAGCTGATTACACATTCTTTGGAGACACAACCTTTGTTCTCATTTTCCACACGAGTGTTTTAGCATTGCTGGCAAGCCAGATACTCTAGCTCTTCAATCTTCAATTTACTTGCAGAAATTATGTGACATTTGCATCTTGGAGAGGAGACTGCACTGGCTCCAGAATCACTACCCGCAGGGGCCCCTGCATCCAGGAACAGCTGCACAGGTACTTCATATTTGCTCCCAGGTCCAAGAAAAACATGGTGCTTGGTAAACCTGCAAGCATAGTGTTATGTTATTACAGATATTGATATAATGAAGCAAATTCTGAGCTTCTTTAAACTGATATCTATCTAACTACACAGCCATTTCTGGAAAACCACATCCACACAATCAGATGGGTGCAAATATGCCAAATTTTACATCTTGATATGTATTGTATAGCCCTATTTTCTATTTAGCTAGCAAAAGTAGACCTGGAAAATCATTTAATGTAGAATGTCCTTGTCACTGGAAGAGCTCATAAAAAAAATTTTTTTCACCATTTTTGCTTGTAGAGCTTTTTTACACTTTAATACATGTTAATAGTCTTAAAGTCCAGGAACAAACTCTTTTTTTTTTCTTTTAAATAGAAGTAGATGAAGGTGAAACTGCTGTTCATTATGATGTTATAGGCTAAATATTTATTGGGCAAATATTTTAATATTTCCACCCCAAGAAGAGTAATCTAGGAGCAAACTATTTCTATCAGCTCTTTCAATGAAGTAGAACATTAAACTAACTTACAAATATCAGCATAAGAGAAGATATTCTCATTCAGATATTCTCATGTCAGATGTTAAGGCTAACAAACTGCAAACTGCAAACGAAAGAGTATTAACCTTTATCAGTTGAGAACTCATCTGATACTTTTATGTGTCCTGCAAAGAGCATAACAGTATTATCAATCAATTTTTAAAATAATGTTGAGTGGAAATGGACAAAAGCAAACCTTAGCTGGGTTAAATAACTGACAGAATGTAAGGAAATAATAAAATACATGTCTCAAATAACACAGAATAAACTTATCATCAGTTAGCAGCATTCAAGTTTCATACAGTTCCAAGCATTATTTCTTAGGTACTTACAGAGAAAATGTTCTTGTTATACCTAGGTGTTAAAGACTTCCTAAAACCTCAGCAAGAAGATTTCATATAAATTGAAGGAGATGATCTTTATTATTTGACAGTTATATTAGTATGCAAGTAAAGGTTGGCATTCAGGTACCTAAATGCTAATGGGTTATTTGAGATGCTCCAGTACAATCAGCCTGGTCTCCCTTAAGCCGTCCTTTATCATACTGTCCCATGTGTCTCAGACCTTGCTGGATTGGCAGCTGAATTTTATCCACAGGTTGCTATGATAAACTCCTGATCACTATCCAATTTAATTTCTGAGACTTTTTCCTGTTTTTATACTACCATCACATACTTTCAGAGTTTACTAGTCATTAAACAAAGACTAGTAATTAAATTAAAAAATATACTGTAAGAGAAAAAAATCTTTTCCATTGTGATCAATCAAGTCAAACAGGGCTCATGTAGCTTTTATTTTACATCTTGTCAGAGTTCCCTTACACAAAGAAATGGTACTGTTATGAAGTACTTCAGCATCCCAGGGACTAAGATCCTTCAGCTGTTCCTCCACTGAGCCTCTTCTACATTTAAGGATTTCACAGAAGAACATGTGATACATTTAAATCAGGAGGTGACAAATATGCTGCTTACATATCTCTTGGGAAGATTTGTGGAGGTAGTAAAAACGAAGGAAACTGCAGTATTGTTGGACATGGAAACCCTTAACAGAAGGGTCCAGCGGCCAGAGAAACACGTTCAGACTGGATTTTTAATAACAGAAGAATTACTGTAGTTATTAGGATGTGGAGAAATCAACCACTGGCAGCACTGTAATTTCTCTTCAGTGGTCAGAAGTT
Organism: Aleadryas rufinucha; assembly: GCA_013397815.1. Lineage (NCBI taxonomy): Eukaryota > Metazoa > Chordata > Aves > Passeriformes > Aleadryas > Aleadryas rufinucha. Next base: position 243,561 of record VZTH01010725.1, read on the forward strand.
TCTTTGAAAATTCAGTAAACTCTGAATTAAATATATGTCAGCTTTTCTGTTAGTGAATTGTACATCAGTGTTAAATTCTGGTACAGACATAAGGCTTTCTAGGACCTAGGAAATGCAAAGTTTTGTTAAATAGACATAATGTAAACAATGGCATAAGTTTATGGAATAAACTTATGCCATTTTGAAATGGACAGGTAAAAAGGAATGCTGATGTTCTCATGTGATCCATTTCAGGTAACAAGTTCCAAGGCCACTGGAGAATTGAGCTGTCACTCTGTGCTTACTATTTATTATCTGCTCCCAGAAAAGAGTTGATGCAGCAGACTGTTTACGTAGTGAAAGGCAAACTTGGAAATGGTATAGAGAGTTGACTTGTGTCCTTGGTCTCCACCAGCCACAGTTGGGTATACTCACATGTGGGAAAAAATCAATTAAAAAAAATAATGAAAACACTATTTTTTGAGAAGTTTGAGTACAAGATCAAAGATCAGGCTGTTTCTATCTTATCCCATAACCAGTATGATCCCTAGGACTGCATGTTACTTCAGAGCCAGTTACATAAAAATGTTTCAAGGATCAAAAACCCCAAAAGAGTAACACTGATGAAAATTCATATAACCCATTATTGAGTAGCAATGGTATGAGACTAGTAACTATGACAAAATTATAACATTCAGCTGTTTAAAAGATGTCTACAATGATCTGTCTCTTAAGGAAACTATTAAAGGCTTCTTTTTTTTTTTTTTACACTCATTTTATACAGTAAAATTGCTACCAAAGTCCAGATCTTAATTTTGAAGAATGCATTCAAGTGTTCAGAACTCCCAAGCTACCTTTATTTCCTACTTTCTGCAGAACTCATTGATATGTCTGCTTATAGACGTTTATATAGACTGTATATTATGTTTTCTTTCATCCTTATATTTGTATTTTTATTTATATTTTCAGATGCATTGTGTATTTTGCAAGGAAACTGACTTACAGTTTTTCATATCAGAGTCTTCAGGGTGGTTTCTTTTTTATCCTTTTGCAGATTGTCTTTTTCTGTTTTTATACTTTAGAGAGGAGCTTTGGCATATCATGTCAAATTGTGGAAAATATGCTTGGAGCAATCAAGGAAATTTGAGGAGGGGTAATTTTGGAATTCTAATTAGTGACTCATGGAAGTCTTTGCTTCTGACAACATCAGAACCAAATCTGGAATAAGGTCACTAGGTTTGGCAGGTGTAGGCCACAAAGCAGTTGATGGAGGGAGCATGATCCTAGTGTGCCTTTGTTTCTTTCCTAATATTGACCCTCATCTTTAAGAACTGTCTGCAGCAGTAGGCAGGTAGGAGACAACCACATTCATGTACTGCCTGACCAGATTGCTTTCCTAGCTCTGGTGCAAGTTTTTATCGTCAGAGCTACTCCATGTCCAACACCATTGTACCCTTTTCACTTCTGGATCTTCTTTTTCAGCTTACTACTACCTCAGGTTCAGGTCCTGTACTTTTGAGCAGACTGTTAAATCAGCTGTTAAATGAATCTCTGAAACATCACTGAAAGAGGATGTTATTATGAAGATAAACCCCCATTATCTGTATTTTTAAAGATTCACATGATTTGAATTTTCTAGGGAGACATATATTACTCAGATCCAAAAAGAGGTGTGAATAGGTGAGACTCTGCATTTGCATTAAAAGAGCCTTGAACCGTAAGAAAAAGGTTTTCAGAACTTAGAACCACAAATTAAGACCGCTTTAGAAAAGAATTTTAAACCATTTGCTTTCACTATATATGCATTGATGTGTTTAAGGCTAGAGATCTCCTGAACAGCTTTGTCTTTTCATTATTTTCTGTGTGGTAAACAGTAAAAAAGGCTTGCCAGATGTTTATTTGCAATTTTAGATAACTAGCAAGTAAATAATGGGATTATTATTTTTTTAAGGTGTAAGTACAGACATGACATTTCAAATGGTGAAATAGTTTTCTTGTCATTATATATGAAGTTCTTAAAATGAAATAATTCAGCATTTGAATATGGCGTGCAGCACCACATTGCACCAGTTACTTGTTCAAAGAGCTGTCAGTGTTACAGATAAGGGTGTAGATTATCAGAGCTAGATGTTGAAGGTATAAAGCAGGAGAAAACTGATAATCATTAAATCTGCAGGAATGATGAAATATGGAATTAACCTAGTAGAAAAATAAATTACAAGAAACTGTATAACCTTGTCAATAATGTTAGGTTTTTTGTGTACATGAACGAACGAAGTTTTGCATTATAAATTCAAAGAATATTTATATTTAGCATTGCATTTGCAACATGTGAAATTTGGATCTAGACAGAGATTAAAAGTGAATGATTTTTGAAATTTATTAAATTAATCTGAAGCATAAACCCTTTTGTAACCAGCTATCTTGCCTGGGCCAAATCCTTACTCATATACAATAAAGGATTAATAAATGTTAGATTAACATTCTTTTAAACAAGTTGAATATATTTGGAAATCTCTAAGACCATCGCCTATATTTTTCAAGGGAAAAAATATACCAGCCACTTGCAGAAAGGAAAGGAAAAAGATTCAAACACATTTTCATATTTTTCCCAGATTTTTGCAGCACTACGAATAATACGACTACGATTTAAGTAAATGTCTAGTCAATCCCAGGAGACAGGGCCTTAAAGTTTGGAGGTCATTTACATACAGGTCTGCAAAAATCCATTAGACTCTCCATATTTTCCTTCAGTATGAAATGTCAATTCTTCTTGTGATAATGGCAACAGAAATAATTTATTGACTCTTTAAGGAAATTATTGCAACATTGTCTACCACAATACCACAATATATTATAAGCACAATATACTATATAACATCTATATAGCATTATACCATTACTATGTAGTTTATAGATACATAATCATCTACTATATAGAACACAGTAGCTTATTATGTATGTAATGTATAGTACATGATACAATATTTTCCCATAAATATGTAGCATTATGTTGCATGCTGAAGGATACTTTCAAGTGTCTGAGGAAGATTAGGGAAGAAGGAATGGCAAACGCTGGTAACGTTGATTACACCATCTAGCTCAGGTTACTTTCTGTTGCTCAGAGCTGACTTAAGCTATGTATCTATATTTATTTCCAAGACAGTTGAATAAACTAACTTTGGCCACTAACATGGTCTCCTTTGTTTGACCCAGAAAATATATCTTCTCTGAGAATGGAATAGGAGACATTTGCAATTGGGATGGATTGGGTGACAAGCTGTATTCTTATTCCTTTTAAGTTTTATTTGCCCCTTCAGACTCATGTTTTCTTCTCCATTTTTTCTGTCTATTGCTTTCCTCCCTGACTTCACCGTAGGGATAGTTTTGCAAAGAGGTAGAAAATCATGAACAAAAATATTTTCTTTCCAGTTCACATTTAAGTTGCTACACACTCTCTATCAAGAATAAAATTGCTTGACCTTTGACTTCTAGCTCTCACTTCAGATTTTTCAGTATCTCCTCCTTAAATAAGACAGAAGTAGCAAAATGTATCCTCTTCAGACAAATGAAATCTATGTATTTCCAGATTCTCAGCTGCAAAATAGAGGGACTTTTGAATGTATTGTATAGGGTGACTTTGAGTCCTTGTTTAAAATTAATTCTGGACATCTTTCTGGTTTTTCACCAGAGACTGGGGTGAGCCATAAAATATGTCTGGAGTGTAGAGCCAGGGAATAATGATATTGCTGTTTGCAAGGGCCATTTGTTTACTATTCAGGTTTGCTGAGAAAGAGATTTTCAATATTAGTATCTCTTCTTAAGGTATTAAGCATCATAATCTGTTTTTCTTTTTGACCCATGGTAGCTCAGCAAGGTATTTTTTTCTACTTCTGCCTGAGAGGTTTGTAAACTATACACCATGAAACTGGAAACAAGCTAATCCTAAATCTGATTAATTTTGTCTGAAATACTTACATATTTGCCCCTATGTGTTCATAACATGAACTTTGACTCAGCATTAGCATATAGTATGTCCACCCCTCGTAATCTTTATTAATGTATTTTCTCTCTAGCAAATGTAGAAAGGTTAGAGACAAGGATGCATTACTGACTTGCAAGCACATCTTCTCAGGTGTGTTCTTTACCTCTTCTCTGTTACAGATTTTATTCAGGACCCCAGCAGACTTAGTCTGTGTGCTGGATTTTTTTATTTGTATCATCACAAGACAAATCCATTCTTATGTGGCTGCAAAAAAAATCTCAGCCCTTTTCTCCAAATTTCACATCAGCAATGAAGTTTGCAAGTTCTACTTTATTATTAAAATTCTACTTTATTATTTATTTTCTACTTTATTATTACTTTATTATCTTTCAACAGAATGAAGGATGAGCTTTCAAAGCACCCCACAGATTATGCAAGTAGAGCAAGAGAAAATTAGTAGAAGTGGAAATTTTTAGACATCCATCCTGCATGTAAAATTAAAATATTTCCACTAGGAAGTAGCAGTATCTGAAAGGCTAGCTTTATTTTTAGATTATTTTTTCATCCCTGCAGGCAGCCCAGTGACCTCTGTTCTTATTTACAAGGTCTGCTCTGGGGCAATGAACGACACTTCTGATAACAGGGAAAAGGTTCTGACTGCAAGCAAGCAAAACAGTAGGTTGAACTCCTACCTTTATCATCTCCCTCTTGTCGTGCACCATAACATGCTACTTTGGCTTTTGCTCCTGTATATTTGAAATCTGGGAAACAGTACTGAGAAAAACACATTTTTGGTGCCATTATTTATGAGAATGCTAGCAGCACATGCTGCACATGCTAACAACAGAAGCTCTACAAGCTATGCTTCCATAGTTTTACTGTGACTGTTTTCTGGCACATGCTGCAATAAGACAATTCTAAATGAAAAGTGAATATTATAATCATGTCACTGCTACATTTTTTTTATGTTTATGTGCTACAAGTAGTCCCAGTTTGTTGATATTGTTCCACAGAACAGTCACATTCTGTTTTTACATGTAGGCTTTTTCTAACTTAACCTCACAAGCTGTTTTCTACAGTTTCATTCTGTATAAGGAACAGAGAAGACTCCTAATGGTATTAAGAAACTTGAAAATCCATTAGAACTCACACTGAGTGCTGCAGGGGAGGAAAACATTTTTCAAAATAAAGCCCTGTTTTTTGGGAGTGGGTGTGAGGCAAGGATGGATTTCCTTTTTAAATGATAGAAAATTACAAATCAACATGCCTGCTCTAATAACAAAATAATTTTACGTGATGAAACTGAAAGTATTTTGCCTTTGATGTGGTGAAAGTGAGGCAAAATAAAAACAGAGCAGGGGCATGAAACAAGACATCATATGACTCAAACTGTTTTACATAACATACATACTTACAATATATATAAAATTTATATATGTGTGTGTTGCTGAGGTCATGAAGAAACTTTGATAATTAAATCCTAAAACCAGACAATTTTATGCTTTTTGTCATTTTCAAGTTTTTGTCAAAGTTGTGAACTCTTAACCTTCTTTAGATAGACCTAGGAGGCTGTTAAATTTTTATTCCACTCTATCTCTAATGTTAGTACTAGTTTGTACAGTCTCCTACACTAACTGTAGGAGAAATGCTTTCACATTTCTGGTGCAGCACAGATTTACTTTTGCATGTGCCTGTATGTCCACCAAACAATGTTTAATTTTTGAATGACACATTAAATGTGCATTAAATGTAGGATGCACAGCTTCAATGGACCTAATAAAGAATGGCAGCAAACACCTGACCACCTCTCCCTCTTTTCTACGTATTGTACCAGTTACCTTATACCAAAGAAGTGTTGTTTTGGTGGTTTTTGGGTTTGGTTTTTTTTTTTTTTTTTTTTTTTTTTTTTTTTACTTCATTGGAGGTGCTCAGAAAGGCCTCAGATCCCAGAAAAGAGGTTATTGAGGTTTTATCCTCCTACTCGGTGCTAGAGCTGCAGTAATTGTCACTAGATCTGCTTCAGTAATCTGATTCCAAAGTGGTTTTTTTGGCTGGTGGATGCATAAACTCCTGACAACTTCATTTTAATCCACAAAGATTCCCATGTTCCAAAAATCTTAGTCTAAAACTTTTTTTATATGTGCTTCTTAGAGGCTGATAGGTTGTCCATCATTATAATTTCTTATGTAGTTTATCTAGCAAAGAAATTCACTTTTTGAACTACTGATGTCTAGTTTATGACATTTACAAGTTTAAATATGCACATATAGTATTTGTAGGTGATCTGAGGAGAACTTTATACTGTGAAAATGTGCCTTCTCTTTTCCTGAAGCTGAAGATACTTTTTTAACTTAATCCTATTTGTTCTTGCTTACTGTCAAGTGGTTTCACTTCAGATTATAAAATGCATACATATTTCACAAAAGATGATGAAAAAAAGATGTAGACTTTTTTCACTGCTAGCTTTCTGCATACCTTTGCCCTCTGAATGCCATTGATTGGACTCCCATTACTTTTGTTGGTTTAGAATTGAATAACATTTTAGTGAATATAATGAACTGATAGACAGAGGTGAAGAAAAATTTATCAGCTCTGTCCAAAGAAACAAACACAATTACCTAAAAAGTATTTTTACTTTTATTTCTAATTTTCCTCATTTCAGGCTCTGTATTTCCTTTCAAACATGCTGTTTCTGGGAAACAGAAAATCTCATAGTCCATTTGAAGCAACAATAGACAGAAAGCTGTAAAGAGAGGCAAAAATGACAGTCTCATGGGCTATAGTTATCTAATTGAAGTCATCTATACATGATCCAAAAGTTGAACTTCTTTTTTTTTAACTAGATATTAAAAGGATGGTTTCTATCATTGTTTGAAATCTGTGTCAATAGAAACTTTATGTCTTTACCTACTAAAAATAAACATTGTACTATGCTTCCACAATCTTTGAAAAGTAACATGAAGAAATACATTTTATTTGGTAGTGACTATCTTCTATTTTCTTCAGTGAAAAAATTACTAATTTAATGTTCATGTGGAATTCTTTTCCAAAGCTAAACAGGTATTTTTGTAAATTCAAGAATTGAAAGTGTAGAGATGCCCTATGTAATTTGCTAAGTCCTCGGTTAATATTGGGGTTTAGAAATTTCCTGCGAGCAAAGAGTTCTGAAATCACTCTAAGAATAAGAATCCAGACAAAAAATAACAAAGTTAAATAATTTAAAGTAATAAAAACTAAAAATGCAAGACAAATACATGAGGCAATAAAAATGTGTTAGATCTTATCTAGGAATAATTGTCAATTTAATGTGTTCACCTTGCATTAGCCTTGCACTAATATAAAGACCTCCTGTATTTTTACTGCTCTTGGTTATATATTCACCACCTTGAAAAGAAAGTATCCATCTGAACTGTTTTAGCCTTCCTTCTCTTGCCTTTATTGTGCAGATGGCCAGAAAAACTTTTCAAAATAAAAGGCAAGGTGCTGACGGCTTGAGCACTGTCATTCTGAACTGGCTTCCCTGTCTGGCTTTGCTTGGGATGACACTGAATAAGATTTTGGTTTGCCTTCACCAGTGCTTTCATCTGGGAGCACTTCCAAACTGCATTGCCAGCAGGTCTCAGAACATGCCCACAGGCAAAGTCAGCTCCCCAGAGCCATAACTGCCTGTCAGCTACATTAGGAAAAGAAAACCATTTTTATAGAATGTAGGACAGCTAACCTAGCAGTGCAGTATTTGAAAAATGTAAATTTCTTGCCCATTTAATAAATTATCTGGAATGGTTTGTTTAACACATCCCCTTTTACGTAATAGGCAAGCGCACAATGAACTGCAGGAATGATTGGTTTAGTATTTGTCTTTTAAATAATCACTTTTAGAAATATATATATCTAAAAAATACAACCACAGGAAGAAACAACATCTATGGTCTGCATTAAAAAGTCAGGAACAACTGATCTTATTGTACTGGCAACAACAATTTTGCCATTAATGGTTTCTTGATGGTTTTATCTTTCATTCATATAAAATACATAAAAACTGTATATCCCAGAATGATTATTCCAGTGCATTTCAGGGAAACAAATACTGAAATAAAAAGGAAGTATACAAGTGAGACCTCGTTCCCCTAAATATTGATTGGCACAGCCTGAAGAGAGTAGGCCATGAATGTAATTATTTCATATGAAGTGCTCTCATTATAACCCTCAGTTTTCATAAATCTCTTTCAATGTTTCTTGGGTATATATTGTTGTCAAATAATCCAATTCACTGACAAGTCATTCCCAGCATTCTGAGAATGGAAGAAATAGACAAATACACACAGCCAGCAAAAAAAATATATTTTTAATACTATTTCCTCCTGTTAAAAGAACTGTGGCTAAGGACAGTCTTTTGATTTCATAATTCAAAAAACTTCAGCAGAATTTTAATTAGAACCAGCTATAAAATAAAGGTGTGGGTTTTTTCTTTCATTTTTACTTCGTATTTGAAAATATCATATTGGAGGAGATGCAATCCAATTACATCTTCTATGTGTTGAATTACAGAAGATAATTCATGTTAAGACATATTAAGTAAAGATATGTTCTCTGTGGAGGCAGATTGAACTGCTGATTAAAGAGAAGAAATGGTGTAATGGGATCAACTTCTAGCCCTGTCAGTTTTCCTGTGTTTTGTCAATTCATTTACTGTGTCTATCACTGAGTAGATAGACTGTTCAAGACTGTATCCATTTCATACTGTATGTCTGCATGTGTGTGTATTTTTCCATTACTGCAACAGATTCATTAAGTTCAAATCTCTTGGCAACTGTAAGATAAAAATAATAATGTTGACACTTTGAATTTTCTGTCAGATTATAGGCAATAAAACAACAACAACAAAAACAAACTCAAACAATAAAAATCCAGGAAGAATGATGTATTAAATAAGGAATACATGGTCTAGGGAAATGCAGTTAAAATTGTTAAGCTATCAGATACACTAATCCCCTAAACTCTGCATGTATATCAAGCAAGCTATTTACACTGTATCAGACAGTTTGTATTTCTCCTGTGTGAGTTTTCTTAAAGAAATTATGTGACAGAAGGTTTACAATAATTATTAAAAAAATAAAAGAAAGAATCTTGAAACTTTTTAGTGTTCCAACTTGTTTAAGGTTTTTGTTGTTTGACTTTATATTACTGTATCCTAAAAATATGTAGATCTTTGACAGTCCATTATCACATATTGCTCTGATTATTTTCAACAGGGCTTTCTCTTAGTTTTTAAGTCACTTTTTCTTTTATTGTAGCATATATAATTTTACAATATGTTGAAACAATGTCACAAAACCTGATATATGAAATGCATCCACGAACTAATTCAATCAAGAGCTTACGGTAAGATGTACATTTGTACAATTTATACTGGAAAAAACCAAACTATATTATATGCTTTGATTTGTCATTGCCATAACTCTATTTTATTAGCTACTGTTTAAGGAGAATTTGATATCTAGAACTTACATAAAGAAAAAAGCTAGTGGCCATTTGACTAATACTGTTCCCTATGCCTCATGCAGCCACATAACTTCTGGTACTGAGAAGCTCCCACTCTAAATAAAATAAAAAGCGAGAGATGTGATCACAGCCAAAATAAAAAGCAGAATATTATTGTTCACTCTACCATTGATCTTCACACACATACACACACACAGACCATACAGACAACTGAAAAAATGTAATGATTGCTGAATCTCTTTTTACAGCATTTTCTGAAATGCTATCTTTTTACATAGTCTAGTTAGACATCTATAAAGACTTTAATTACAATAAATTAAGTGTTGTCATTTTGAGTAAAAGTAAAGACATACTAATGAAGAAATTTGGCTGATTAATGGTATTTATAATGTCAGTGATGTGCTTTTCAGAATAACCAATCAATGTGATCAGTTTATGGATAAAAACTCTCTTTGTGGACAGAAATAGGCCCATGTCCCAGTGTATGCTGGGTCATCCATCTGGAAAGTAGTTTTTGAGAAAATGACCTGGGAGTCCTGGTGGAACAAGGTTGAACGTAAATCAGCAACGTGCCCTTGCTGTAGGGAAGCCCAGTGGTATCCTGGATGCAATAAACAAAGCACTGATAGCAGGTTGAGAGAGTTGACCCTTCCTCCTCTCCTCAGCACTAGAGAGTCTAGGAAAGGGTCACAGAGATGATTAGGGCATTGGGGGTCTCTCCCGTGAACAAACACTAAGAGAAATGGGACTGTTCAGCCCGGAGAAGAATACTCAGAGCGGAATTCATCCATGTACCTAAATGACTGAAGGGCAGGTGTAAAGAAGGCTCTTTGCAGTGCTGCCCAATTACAGGACAAGAGACGGTGGACATAAACAGATAAACTGGATGTTATAAATGAATGGACTTGGGTTGGTTCTAATAGTTGGGCAAACAGCTGAAGATCCTTGTTAATTGCCTGTTAATTGTTTAAACTGTTAATCAAGTAATAGTTATCACTATAGGTAATAGAATGATAATGGTTCCTGGGAAAACAGCGTTAGGAGAATCCTTTGTACTAGTGTTGGAGGTACGGGCAGAGGGCTGTGGGTTTTTTCCCAGTTTAAAGTGTTTTGAATTAAGAAAAGTTAGAAAGTTCCAGAACCAAGGAAGGCCGATGTCAGTCAGAGCTTCTTGTCATAAGGGGATGAAAGTGATCTAGTGATTGGATCAAGACCAGCGAATCACTTGACGCCCAAGAATTACCTCACTGATACCCACCAATCCAGGGGAAATGACATTTTCACAAACCAATTGGACTATCAGTGGTGGGAGGGAGTCAAGGGAAAGAGGGTGCTGTCTCTCTGGGGAGTAAAGGCCATGTCCCAACAGGGAGAGGGGTCTCTCCTGCCCACACACGACCATGAGCGGAGCCCCCAGCANACACACGACCATGAGCGAAGCCCCCAGCACACATCCTTTCTCTCTAACTGTAAGGCAAACTGCCACAGAGATTCTTAATCATCTCGACTTTGGAACAATAAAATTTAGAAAAGGATATTTGGACACTGTGGTCTTTTTCTTTCACTGGACACTCTTCCTGAACATCAGGAAACACTTTTTTACCATGAGGGTGACTTATGTTACTGAAAAGGATTGTGAAGTCTCCATCCTTCATGACCTTTAAAAGCAATCACGTCATGGTTCCAGGCAACTTCTTATGGGTGGCCCTGCCTGAGTAGGGAAATTGGATCAGATGACCCCTAGAGCTCTCTTCCACTCTATGATTCTGTGAGCTGAAAGTTTAGTAATTTTGTTCAGAGCAGTGAACAGGTAGCTGCCCACTGAATCAAGACAAGTGTTTTCGAAGATCTTGCTTATCCTGACTGAAGGAGGATGACTGACTTCTGCCACATGTTCTTAAGGCATTATGAGGTCTTATTTTGTCTCATACTGCTGTCTCTGCTCAGTTCTCAGCAGGCAGTAAGTAGCTAGCGTGGTATGAGTGTATTGACCTAACCCAACAAATAGGGGGCATTATGCATGGATTTCTTACATAATACTATGCCATGCTGGAAATTTGAGGGTGGTATTATTTAAGAATTTTTTTAACTAAAACTTCCTGCTAAATGCACTGTTCTTAATGCATCACATGTCCAGGAGAGGCTGTATTGCATCATTGTTCTGTCATTGTCAATTTTACAGAACTGTGCTCAGCTGAGCTATAGGACTCCTAATTTTTTTTATTGTTCCTAGTATTGTTCTTCAAGAGGGTACTAAAGGTCATATTGCTGCGGGGTTTTTTCTGCTAACAAGAGGAGAAACCATCAGCTCCTTTTCCTCCTTAGCACCATCCTCTTCAGCTCCCTGGACAGACCAGGTCACTGTCAGCCACCTCCCTGCTGACAGCCCTTCAGGTTGTGTGCCTCCTTTCTCAGACCTGAGCAAAACTTGCCACCCTTGACTCTCTTATTCTTTTTATTGACCATGGAATAAAAAAAGTTTCCAAGTGAGGTATATCCCTATCTGTCTGCTGTAGGTGACCCTGCAGCATAGTGTCCTGTACAAACAGCAGCATGCATGAATTCGTCCCAGATTGAAGCTGGCCCTGGAACTGCAGAGAAGAGCTACATGACTGATGATGTCTGGTCAGCTAGAATGGATCACACTGTGCTTGGGAGACCTTTGCATCAATGATAGGTGACACGAGATTTTCCCATGAATTCAGCCCAGGAGCACTGAAATACAGTTCAGAGAGACACAGTTCAGCAAGATGGAAATAAAATACACATGTGAGCTGGCAGTAAGCTAACTCACGGTACAACAGACACCTTATGGAAAAGCAATCTCCATTGCAGCTACCTTATATGTAATTATAGCTATAGATTCTCCACTAGATATATGATCATGAGCAAAAAATAAAGAAATTCCTAGATGAATTTAAAAAGGCCAGTGTGAAACAGTAAGGCGTATTTGCTGCAAGCATGCTTAGTTTTTAAGTATACTACAGTATACCAAGAACCCTAAGGTGAATTTCGTAATGGAGAAATGACTCTCAATGACTACTAAGTGTCAGAGTGGGCAAGCAGGTACTGTACAAGGGCACCCTTACTGCCATAATATGCATTATTTGACTCATTTAAAAAGCATTTCTTTTCTCAAATGTAGCACTTAACCATTCTAGAATACTGAATAACAAGCATTTACTAATGTTTTCCTAATTAGTTTCTAACTAAATAGGTTTACTCGTAATCATAAAATAAGACTGGGAAGGGAATTCTAGACACTCAAAGATCTTCCTGTTTCAGGGGGCTGTTAATTATTACTATTTTTCAGAGAGATGGTACCAGACATAGAGAGAATATACATAATAGGCATTTCATGCTGTGCTTAATTTACATATTGAAGTACTTTATTGAGGACAAAAGACAGCTAAATATCAGCTTGAAACTAAAATTTGTTAGTTTGTTTTTACAAGAGAAATAATTTAAAGTTGATGTGCTTTATGACGTGATCCCAGATAAGAACTTCATATGAATTGGAAAATAACCATACAAGAATATCATAAAAGCAAACTTCCAGGACTATATAAAAAGTTTTATCAACAAATTCCTGTTCTATACTCTCCTTTTCTATGAATTTTGTCCTTTTATTCCTACTATGACTTCTGGGAATAAATCATAAATCCCTCACAGTACACTCTCTAAAAATAAATGAACTTTATAATTGTGTCACGTAAAGGAATATATGAAACATTTCAAAAACCCTATTCTATAATTAAGTGCTAATTTCCAGTAGAATTTATCTGTAAAACACCTGAAACATGGAATTTTTATGCATATGACAATAATTATGGAAAAATTACCTTGAATCAGAGGTACATATTTTGAATTTGAACATCAAAGCAGAAAAATCATAGCAACATAACACCAATAATTTAAGTGTGAGTTGCTGATTTACAGATCATGACACTAAACAATCCAGTTGAATGTTAATTTCACGGAGAGTATTTGCTGTGCAAACATAAGATCCTTTATGTTTTTTATTTGAAACACCATGACTGGAAAAGTATTTCCTGTTCCTACCTGTAAATATCAAAGCATTTCACAGGTACAGTTTTTGAACTGCCATGGTGAGGGGACCATGGCTGAATGGATACCATTTGTGAGATTTAAACCTCTATTTTTGGTGTCATTGAGTGCAGTGGAGAAAAAAAATTATACCATATAATGAATGTTTAATAATACTTTAAATTAAAAAATAGAGAGGACATATCTGGGGCTGCAACTACTGAAACTTTCTGAATGTTTTCTTACCAAGTCTACAGCTTTTAAATTAAATATTAACATCCTATAGGACCCTTTGGAAATAATTTTTTCACAAACAGGATGCGATTAAGCTAAAATTAGCAAACCCTTTTCTGTTTACTGCGGGTGTTTGGATGAGGTGGGTAACGAACAAAAAAATACCCCAAAACCCTGAAAGAACCAAAGACCACATCAGTATATGTTTACTTTTAGATTTGCTGCTTCATATAGAAGACACAGTATTATTTTATGTCAATAAGGAGTGTTTCTATGTGCAATAGATTTCAAGGCATTAGAAAACAGTAAATTTTTTATCCTCTCATCTAGAAAATAAAATATGGCATGCCTTGCAGTTACTCATGGTTAGAAGAGTAACTCTATATTAACTAAAAATAGCAGAAAAGAAGATTAATGAAGCTGATTAAGCTACTAAGAACATTAAAACATCTACACATGATGTCCCCATTGAACTAATCAATTAGCAGGAAACATTTTGTAAGAATGTAGATGTGTTTTTGTAATTCCTGTTTTGTGTTTATCTGTATGTCACCCGTCTTGTTTATTTCAACTATCTCCCGTCTATTTAGACAAAAAATGTTCTGGGATCTAATTTTCTGATATAAGAAGACATGCAATCAAATCTATATTACACCAAATAGTCCAAGGTCTGTTTTTCTACTCTTTATTCACGAGTTACTCTATAGATAAAAAGCCAGGAAAATGATATTATTTCTGACTGGATTAAACAGGACCATTTCCTTAAATAAATGTATTAAAATAAATACAGATAATTAATATTAGTTACCATACCATTTTTTGGTAAATAAAAGATAGCATCTCATTTCTATTATCATGCTGTTTATTTATATAAAAGCTTTCCTCTTCTAAGGGCTTCATAAATATTAATAAAGCAAGTTAGTCAAAACTTCAGTATATTTTTGCATTGCATAAATGGAGTGTTAAGGTTAATGGCTTTTTTCAAGGCCATATATCTAAGGGTGGGATAGATATTCTTGGGCTTTTCACAAACTGTAGAGAAGTGTGCTGAAATTCTGTTAATTACTCAAATAGTTTATAGGCAGGTGTGCACCACTGAATTTTTAATAAGTAGTGAGTGATGTTTTGCAGATTTGCTGGTTTTAATACAGGTTTTATGATGGCTGCTTTTAGAGAAACAAACATTGGCCTTATAAATTGCTTCCAGGACACTATTGCTTTTGAGAAAAATAAACCATCAGTTCATAGACTCCAAAAATATTGCATTGTTTTGAATTAAGTTCTTGCACATATCAGTACGTTAGATGACGAAAGTACTGAGCTGTGCTAAGAAGTATAACATACAAAAGTTACCAGGCCCTATCTGGTATCAGTTGGTTTGTAGAACAATATATGCATTACTTTAATATTTCTTTTTATGCTGTTATCACTAGGTCCTTGATGACAAATTCACAGAGGGGAAATCTGGTTCAACTCACTGACAATTTTTCTTGTTTTCTTGGAGCTCAGAAGGATTTTGTGCATCTGTTTCTCTTCTGCAGATTTAGGAATCTTTTGCTGATGCTCACTGTCTCACCTAATCCAAAGGAATGAGCCCTGGTGCTACCTAAAATCAGATGTCTGACTGGGAAAAGTACACTTCAATTAAATTGGTAAAGGACATATTAGCTGTGTAGAAGATTACTAATTAATTAGAGATTTTTTAGGACACATATTAGACAGTAGCTTAAATATGATATTCAATGTAGTGATTTATGTGTGTGTGTATTAAATTTATTTTGCTACCAGTCAAATGATTTCTCAAGCCCTAGATATAAATAGAAAAAAAAAATTAAAAAAGCCCTGTCTGTGTGAGAGAGATGCTACAACCTTTTCTATCAGCAGTCTGGTTGTCTACCTCTTAGTCCTGAAGGAGGCTTCAAGATCTTATATTTTGTCCCCTTGAAAAAACTCTGAAAATCTCAACTATTTCTTGAAATGGTTTGATTATTTCCAAATGTAGGGAGTGTAGGAAGGATTGTTCTCAACTCTGGACCTTTTTCCAGTATTTGACATAATACAAAGAAAATGATACAATTTAAAGAAGCTTAGCACTAACTTCATAGCTCATGTACAAGCATGTGTGTGTGTGGTGTGTGCATGTGTGTACCCATGCATTTCCTCATAGGATGAAGTTGATTTTTATTGTGGATTTACCATTCTATTTAATAAGGGCTTTAGGAATGATTTATTCCGTGTTATTTATACAAAATGTTAGAAACATCAACATTTCATCATACATCAGAAATTCATATGAATTTAAATGAGATTTTATGTCAGTGTTTGACAAAAGGGCATCCGTTTCTCTGTGATGACATTGTGATGTCTGATTCTTTTCTTAAAAATGGGAAAATCAAAGATTAAGAGTTTTGAGGAATGTGCCAGTTCTTGTCAAAAATTACTTTTCAGACAGCCCTTCAAGAATAAAGATGAGTATGACTTCTTAGCAAACACAGTTTATGAACACCTTCATTGTTTTGTTTCTGTTTCTCATGTTTGCAGCTTCACGATTTCTGTACTCAAACTCATTAAACCTTTCTCTCCTTACCACCACCACCAAAAGGCCCAAGGACAAGGTTCTAAAAAGAGGAAATTAAAAGGGCACGTCCTTTCTTTTCTGTATTCTTTTAAGCATGCTCTTGTGTGTACTTAAAAAAAAAAAACAAACACTGAATTTACTTCCATACTTTTACATACGTGTCTTTTCAGTCAGCTCTAGTTTCTGTAGGATTTTTTACTTTTCTTCCTTCTTGATAATGCACAATCTCAATAAATTATTAGAAACACTAAGGAATTATCATACTTTTGGCTGCAGAATTAGGTGCTTAATTTGAAAAAAATTATTTCCCATTTCTGCATACTTACTCCAGAGAATGTGTACTGCACTCAGAGACTAGGGCACATGCTTTTTCAGAATTAGGTTTTCTGACTTTGGAAACATTTTTCTGTTACAAACCCTTTTTTCCTGTAGCATCACATGGCTTATGCAACCATATCTCTGCCTTGAGTGTAAACAATTACAAAGGTAATTAATTTTATTTCAAAAGGATACTTTCTTATCGATCCTCTGCTAACCTGCAATAGTTACATCTTCTGAATTTATGCAGCTGATTCCTCAAAGGAATTCTGTCTGTTTTGACTTTTACATGCCTTTTTCCTTGTACATCGCTACTATGAATAATGATGTAAATTTATTTTTACTGTGACTACATTTCATCTTAAGTTGTGTACTTGGTTTATAACATACTCTTCATTTGCACAACAGTGGATGTATTGGAAAATGTTTGCCCAAAACCTAACTAAATCATATTTGTACGCTAAATGTTGAGTACATAAATAATTATAAGCCCTTTGTAGCTAGCGCCCACACAAAGCTTTAAAAACGTACCAGCATACATGCCGCTATTTATTTTCTAATGTACTTAAGAAAAAATATATTTTCCATGGAAAATGTGTCAATGCATAGCCAATTTGTCACATTAGCGCTCCGAAAGACCTATAAATAACCACACTCACCAATATATTATGTGCACTTCTACATATATTTACTGTTGAAAAAAAATCAGTATATTGTTGTCAGCTTTAAACTTTTTAATACAAATTCTTTTAAAAAATATTTTCCTCACTTTATTTTAAAAAGTCTTTATTAACAGTGAGGTGAAAAGTCACACAATGGAATAGAGAATCAAAAAAGGGACAGCACAATGTTGTATGACATTTTAGCGCACTTCGGTGCCACCATTTTTTATCCCCATAGAAATGCAGCAAATAATGAAGAATGCTGCTTCATTGATTTCAAACGTATATTTTAGATTGAGGTGACAGACATATGACCACTGTTCCTACGGATGAAAATGGGCATTTGCATCTTCAGGGAGACGTAATTGTTTTATTCTACAAATCTACAAATGTTCATTCAACAAAATCCATATACCTTTTCCCACTTAGAATCCTTCACAAAATAAAATGCCTTAAAAGAAGTCTTTGAATGAAATAATGTGCCACTCACACAGGCATTTTTATCCTCCTCTGCCTTTTTCAGCTCGTCTGTGAAATAGGGATTTTACTAAGCTTTTCCCTTCCTGTTCTTTTAAAAATTCTGAGGAATAGGGAAAGAAAATATTCATTTAGAAGAAAACAAAGTAAGGGAAGAGAATTTTCTCTCCATGAAGACACACAATAAAACTTTACAAGGCAAGAAAACTAAGAGTAAGTGATTTAAAAGTTAGGCTTACATTCTTCTAACTTGTTCTGTTGTGGGTAAACTTTAGCCTTTATTAGGTTTATATGAGTAACTCTCATATGAGAGTTAAGATAAAAGACTATCTATCTTTCATCATTCAATCAAAAATATCTGCTTTGGTGTACTATAATCATCATTGTCTTATACGTTTTGTCCCACATGGTTACTGCATGCCACAAGGATAGAAATGGAGTTGACTTGGACACATCCCTGCAGATGGATCTGTTGATAAAAGCGGCATTAAAATGTGGATACCTACATGTCTATAGCAGAAAGGGAAAACCTCCTGAGATGCAGAGGCTTTGATTGCAGAGAAGTCCACGGAAGGACTCCTCTTGAATTTAATACAATTTAGGTCAGAGTCTCAAAAAGGAGTCGTAATTTTCGCTTTAAAGTAAGTAGATGAGAAGGTTCAAAGTAGTAAACTTAATAATTCAAAGTCTTCTTGTCATGACTCATGTGAGGCTTTCACCTCCACCACTCCTCATCCACAAACAGGGTATTGTCATCACTTATTGGGAATAGTCCAGCAGTCTGCTTTTCCTAAAGGTGACCACTTATGATGAAGCAAACTGTATCAAATCCACAACATGGATACAGTTCTTGATCCTGGGTCCTCAGCCTGATTAATCTATCACAGATGCAAACAGAATTGAAAAAATGAAAATAAGAAAGCACTACATGTTAATCTGAACAATTTATGATTGCAGAGCATCCAGGCACGCCAAAAAAGGAAATAAATTGTTCCTAAAAAAAAAGTAAATCTGTATAGGAAGAAGTAGAAAGGAATGGTAGAATTCTGAAAATAGAAAGTAAAGACTAATGGAAGAAAATAAGTTTTAAATGAAAATATCTGCTGGACATTTATATTTACAATTACCATTTATGTAAAGAAACTTACATATTAAATGTTCTGGCATTCCATGTCAGGTTTCCTTGTCTTTATAATGTTGTTGGGCACCTATGATAAACATTTCCTAAACTTCACAATTTAGAGTCTAACTTTGATTCTTCGAGTAGAAAAACAATGACTGTTCTCATTGCTTTCAATGGGAGTAGACATAAGTAAGTTCTGTAAGATATTTCAATTTTAAATGCAAGTCTACAAGGTAACAGAATTCTTGTTTGTTTTCTCAGATCCAAACTCTAGACACCCAGTCAACTGACTGGGGAAAACCAAAAAATGCTTTGTGTGGGTCAGTTACCTAAAAATTGTCACCTAATGCCATTTATGATGCCTTCTACCCAATTCCTGTATGTCTCTTCCAAAAGACACACGCCTTCTGCAGAATCTATGACATTCACATCAGGCCACGTGGGTATTTCAGATTGTAAAGTGACTTTACAATCTTCTCTTTAGACAACTTAAACTTCACCTTCATACCTAACAATTTGTTTGTACAACAACATAATAGCTTTCATTTACTCTGTCAGCATAGTAAGCATCTGTTTAATTTTGAGTGGTGTAATCGGACCTTATCTCACAGAGGTAGAGTAGGTACTGTTAATAGTGAAGAACTAAGGTGCTCATGTAGCAGGCACCGTATAATTTCTATAACTTAGAACAGATTAGTCTTGAGGTCTGGAGCAAATAATAGATACAACAGCTCCAGAGAATACATGCCAGATAGAGCAGGGAGCATTACTTTTTGACAGAAGCATAATCACTAATTTCCAGGGACAGTAACCTTGATCATCTTTTGGTGTTTTCACTCTTGATAAATTAACTATTGTTAGTCTATTACTTGATCTTTCCAAGCAAAGGTCTTGCCTTTTTCCCCCTCAATTTTATTCAAAATTCCCAGAATGCGCATGAGTTTCTTGGTGCTATCACTGACCATAAGTGAAAACCTAGTGCAAAAGGGATTTTAAAACATTTCAACCCACTGTACACTCTTCAATTGTGCTAAGTCTACCAAAAGGAAGGGATAATGATGCTATCAGTCCCAGGGGAAATAAATACAGTTCCTTTTTGGACACCAAATGCCATGGCTCACAAGCAGATGCTGACACCAGCCAACAGCAGCTCAAAAGGCATTTTCAGTTTGAGGAAGTAAGAGGGATCACCATAATGCAGCACAGCAGAATTTCTTTAGTAACACAAAATATTGAAATCTACCTTTCACCTTGAACAAAAATCATCAATCAAATTTTAAAGAAAATGATTGGAATAAATTAATAACAATTTTCCCATTCCAAAATCATATTCAGTGTGTACATTAAACTTCAGTTGTAGAAGGTCACATTAGAACAGTCGGAAACTACCAACAATGAAATTGGTTACAATATCTAATTCACTGTTACATAAAATGCATTTACGGTATAATAGCTAAGGAATGCATGTAATTTAAAGAGGCCCACTACAGCAATCACTGAGACTGAACATATTGAGTATAGTAAGTCTCAAATCCATTGCATTTAAAGTAGTGTGCAAGAACTTTTTCTGTCCAGTGAGAGCCCCCCGGTTAAGCAAGAAAGTCAGACTGTCACATTATTACATTAGATTAAATCAAATCATTAATGACAATTAGAAGAAATATTCCTTTTGATTTTCATTGGCTGTGTTTTGCATGCTGAGCTCACTTTTCAATGCAGATTCAGCACTGTCTTCATTTTCAGATCCTTTTGCCTCATTTTTTGAGTATATGCCTTTTTTTTTATAAATGCGTATGGCTATGGCCGTGATGCAAAGTAGGATGAATATGACAACTGCTATCACACCTACAAGAAGAAAAGAGAAAAAATAATGAGAAAGGACAGACAAATAGTAACATGCAGGCCAGAGAGCAGGACAAAGAAGGAATGACTACATCACATAATGGAAGGGCTTACAGAAAAGCCTGAGAAATGAGAAGCCATGGCTGCTTTCCAATCAGAAACAGCACTGTAGCGTAAGCTTCATAGTGATTGTTTTGAAATTTTGCACACTATTAATAATAATAATAATAATTTTTAAAAAGTCCACAGAAAATTGTAATTTCTGAAATTTTTGAATGGAAAACCACTAGGGGCCTTAGAATATTTTCAATGTGAGGGTTTCTTTTTCTCTTACTATCAGGCCCTAGATCTCTGATGGTCTGGGAACTCAAGCCACTGCAGATAAGGAAGAGTAAGGTGCGATACTTCTCACAGAGATAAGCATGACCTTACAGACTGCCAGCCCATCTCCTTTCTTCCTCATTCATCCTGTCATAATCGTCTTAGGATCTTAGGTTCATGAGTCAGAGGATGGGCAGGAGAGGAATTTCAGGAGAAGTGAAACAGAAGGGAAATGGATCATGTTTGTCAAAGAGGGAGAAAGTAGGACTAGGCTGTTGGGATGGAAAGAGCACTAGGCAGTCTGGAAAACAGTCGTAATGCAGTGGCTCAGCTATACTAGACAAAGGAACAATCTGTTGCACAACTTGGTCACCAGTGCAAGAAAAATAAAAATACCTAATCCCTTAGCACTGTAGATAAAAACAGAGCATCCAAAATTCAGCATGTCATTTTTCTTGATCTCTAATATGAGCACCCATCCATCATTGTAGAAATAGAAAGGTTTTAATACAATATCCCCGTCTCTGAAATGAACTTTGCAATCTAGTTGCAAAGAACAACAAGTAAATCTTGTTCTTATTTAGATTAACTAGGACAGTCATTCTTTTCTTTCAATCACAGTAAATGCTCTCTCAAAGGACTTTTCTATAAACTTGTTTTGTCTTAAGTAGCTGAACTGATACTATTCTCAGTTTTACTCATTTAAGAGCACTTAACATTAAACTTTTACTGAATGTTGCACTGCTTGCTTTGTTTTGACTTTTAAACACACATAGCTAGACAGTAGAAAAATGGTGAGTGCATATTCCCAAATGTGCTTAATATCAATAAAATGGTACTGTTATTATTATCTTAAAAGGATTGTAACTATTGTAGCTGGAAGTTAAAAAATGACTTTGTTGTTAGCACACTTAAAAATCCCCACCCACACTAAGTTACCTAGTACATAGTGATCTTTATGTACAGATACTTACGTAAAATAATACTAATCTTTTCACAGAATCACAGAATCAAAGAATCACCAGCTTGGAAGAGACCTTCAAGATCATCAAGTCCAACCCATGCCCTAACATCTCAATTAACCATGGCACTGAGTGCCACATCTAATCTTTTTTTTAAACACATCCAGGGATGGTGACTCCACCACCTCCCAGGGCAGACCACTCCAGTACTTTATCACTCCTTCCATAAAAAACTTTTTCCTAATATCCATCCTATATTTTCCTTGGTGCAGCTTAAGACTGTGTCCTCTCGTTCTGTCAGTTGCTGCCTTTGAAACAGTAAAACAAGTTTTGACAAAGCTAGAAATGTAAAAATACTCAGAAAACTCAAAAACATATTTTTAAATTCTGACCTTCCTGAAATCAATGGTAGCATTCTCATTTGATGTGTAAAAAATTATACAGATATAAATATCACTTTAAAAGCAGGGAAGCTTCTAGGCTAAATAATCTCTCATTTTAATATCTTTGGTACTACTCTCTTAAACGTCACTGGTCATGCAGTGTGCTTTTGGCATGCACTGACCATAGCAGGTATCATTGTTTAAATGGACGACACACAGGTGACTGCAGGTTCTTATCTTAACTCAACCATCCATAGACCTAAGTATTTTCAGTCTCAATGAGAAGCCTGGACAGTTTTATTCTACTAAATTCCACTACTTCATTTGTCTGCTGAGGCTTTAAAAACTGTTAGAAAGTAAACCTTATCAGAATTTAAAAGACAGAGGGGATGACCTTTTCATCCCACTGCCCTCCTTCTGTCAAAGTATCTATGCAAACTGAAACAGAATTATACTGTCAATACATCATCTTCATGAGTGAAAACAAGTTTTATTTCCTCACCTCCTCCCCAAAGAAGAAATGCTCCTAGAATTCTCACAGAGTATGATTGTCACAGGAGACAATACTATGCCTTGAAAGAAAACTTGAACTGACAGAGACATATACCTGCTTCAATACTGGTAAAAGGAGTTGAGTTTCTTCCAAGGGTCCCCAATACCAAACTCTCCCTATTAGGCTCACTTGAGTACTCCTCATTTCTGCTTAAGAGACAGAACTGGTAGGTTTCATATGAGGATCCATATGAGATGGATCCTTCACACAGAATTCATATGAGATGGATCTTAAGGACAGTCATCCAGAAAGGCACATTAATGGAACCTGTATATCCTGATTATCAGTCCTGTACTTTAAGAACACACATCTATCCTAAGCTTTATATTCTATTTGTTCTGGCAGTCATAAACAGTAAAGGGACTATCAACATATTCGCTTCAGAAGTAACTGAATTTTACATGGTTCTTCCTCTATTCCGCTGATAAAAAAAAGTATTTTGAAAAAAGTTTATGAATCATCATTTGTAGTTCTATTTGAGCTGATAAAAATGTCCAAAAGAAGTAGGAAGAAACTGAAGAAGAGATGATATTTCAAACCAACAGCAATTATTTTTATTATTATTATTTTAACATACATTTTAATTTTGAGCTGTAAATCAATGCAAGTGAAAGTCTTTTGAGTACATTGCCTTCCAAGTAGGAAACCAGGATGAAATTTCCTCAGACTGTCAGAGGATTGATTCAAGCAGTGTTAAACCTCATATTCTCAAGAAAAAGTCTTTGTTGTTCAGATTTATTAAAGAAGATTTTGAACTTTGCAGCAAAATGTAATTTTTTGGCAAAGTCAAGAAGAAACAGTGGTTCTTTCTTAAATATATGCTTTTTTCACAACAAATCCAAGTACTTTTAAAGGTAGAGACACCACTATTATACAGGCTGGAATTCTGTCCTTACTACCTTGTTTTTCAGCAGAATATTTCAATATATGGAAACATTTATGGCATAAATTTATGTAATAAGAAAATAAAAGAGCGATCAATTGTATTGTAAAACAATGCTTGATTTTTATCTGTGTACCAACTGTAGTAAAATGAAGATTTTTTACTAGTCTCTGTATGCACACAAAACTAAACTGACTTCACTTCATCATTGACAGATTCATAGTTAGAAAAAAAAAAGTTTCCTGTGGAGTTGTTAGAGTCCCTATTACCTCCAATAATTGCAGAGTCACTTCTGATTGCATTAGCTAAGGGCTTTCCCTCATCTATTGGTCCAGAGTGATCTGCAGCAGGAAAAAAAAAAAAAAAAGAAATTGACAGACAAATAGAAGACGGTTTTTTAAAGAAATTCTCACACTGTTACAGCTCATTTACAACATGGTACAGTAGCAGTAGTATGGGTCAGTAAGCATGCACAGAAAAACAATGTAGATGACACTTCGCAGAGATAAAAAGAAAAATGTAAACATTCAGATGAATAGAGAAAGGGTAGAGAAAAGGAAGTAAATACATATAAAAGAGAATTATTTACAGAGTACTCCTGAGATGTTAACCCGCATGAAATAAAAAGTCAGTTGTGATTCAGGTCATGAGTGCTCTATTTAGATTTTGCTTCAGAGATCAGAAAAGTGATAACCATATGCTACCTGCAAATGAATGGGTTGTTTCACTTGATGTTGAGTCAGCTCCAGTTAAAGTACCACAGTTGGATTCAGTGAAACGCCCTTTTACAATGACAGGGGCTGAGCTGCTGTGGTGCAGTGCAGCCTTCAAAGGAGCAATGTGGTTGAACTGCACTGAAGAGAGACAGCCAATAAACCCCTGAGAGCTTGCCTTCATAGTCTCCTCATCTACATCGCTGTTTTCTGTTAATCAAAAGGAACAGAACACAATTAATCATAGCGCAAATGTACAAAATAAAGTGTCAGAAGAATAAATGAATAATTAACCTGTGTTCCTCTGAGTATATTTGAGTTGCAGCAACATATGTAGATTCACTGAATCCCCTTTTTGTCTAACTTTAATGAAAAGACAGATATATTCAATCCCCCCCCTTTTTTTTTAACAGATGACAGCTGCTAATCTGCTAAGGGAAATGCTTTTAAATTACTATAGCAAGTTCCAAAGCAAAAAGTTTCTATTGTAACTAAAGTATTTAAATTAAAATGCAACACTTTTTCATTCTGCAGAAAGTATAAGACTGAAGAATGAGTTCCAGAAAAATGCATTTTATTGAATTTCTTCTCATAAATAAACATTTTTGGAACATATTCATTCCACAGATTCATATATCTACTCCATTCCAGCACCATCAAGTCTGTCAAAACAAAAATTCTCTGAAGATCTTAGATTCTGGAAATCCATCAAGATATTTTTGTGACATTTTTAAAAATGAATAGTGTTCCAATTTACTGTACATTTTAAAACATGATACCATTATTGGTACCACAAAGGGGGAGGGGAAAAAAAAAGATACCTCCTCATTTATTCTCTTGAGTTGCCTTTCTGAATGCATGATGCATGTACAGTGCATGTTAGAACTCTCTGTTTATTCACCAGGTAATGCTCACTAATGCACCACTTTTGATGGGGAAAACAGAGTTTATTTACTCTAACAGTTCTAATTTAAGCAAAAATTCTGGAAGTACTAGTTATAAAAAGAGGACTCATAAGGGTAGTAAATTTGCAAATAAAATGGGAATTTCATCTCATTAATTTTCACTTTCAACTTATCCTGGAATCCACGAACGAACTTGTGATCTTTACAATGGCTACCATAATAATTTTAAGTTCTACAGTGCACCCCTTAATAAAATTTAGGTTAATAGCAAAAAATGGGATAATGTGTTCAGGCAGAATGTTGCAAAATAGCAGAGCAGCATTTTCCTCAACTAAACTCTGCTCATTGCAGTGATGATACTCTAATAGATAGATGTATGTCACCCAAAAGTCTGCTCACCTACACTGGTGGACTACATAAAATGTTGACTGTTTAACTGTCTCTGCTTTGTTTGCAGCTGTTTCTGCTATTTGCCTCTATGAACTGAAGGATCTGCTAAGATGGGAAGTCTTAAGAAAAAGATTAATGCTGGAGTGGCAAGAAAACATTGTCCCAAACCCCCTGTGATAAAAATATATACCTCTAAATATGTGTAGGATTGAAAACCTCAAGAGGAGAGTGGTTTCTATTATTTTTTAGTTCCTATACGAATCATTTATTAAACTGCATATATGTATAACAGGAAAGGAAATATATAAAATCCTTTGATTTCACTTGACTCCTTAACTTCAAAATATTGCTGGGATAAAGTAAAGCTTTATATTGGATCAGGCAATCTTGATAATAAAAGTGAAAGGGCTTAGGGACGACCACCATCATCCACTTTCATGCTAAAGTAAAATTTAACTGACTGAAAATGATGCTCAAAAACACTCACAAGTTGTTTATTGGAGACTGTATATTACATTAAACTCAAGTTATGCATCCTTAATAGAAATTCATTTGATAAGTGTACCCAAGTTCACCATAGACAAAATTACTCCACCTACACTGTCTTCTTAAATAAAACAAACAAAAAAAACCCCTCAAAAGCAAAACACACTCAGTAACTCTTTCTTTTTATGGCTCGAAGTGGCTACCCGAAAACAGAGGCTAGACAAGATTAAGAGAATAAAAGAGGGTATTTATTGAGGGCCCTTCCCTAGGTACACCTTGGGCAGTCAAAAGCCTCCGAGGGGCTCCACCCAAGATGGATGCTGGGTCACAGGTTTTTCACACTTTTGTAAGTTTGGTCCATTTGCATAACAGGGCTAATTCTCCAATTACAATTTCAGGTAATGACATAATTACCCCAAGTTTGCTTCTTCGTTTAGAGGCTTTAGTTTACATATTTTGGGGCCTGGGACAACAAGGTGTCCTTGAGTCCAGGCCCAGAGAGGGTTTGTTATGTCAGAATGTGAGAACAGTAGCTAACAGGCTATGGAGTTTTAGAGTTACAAACTAAAACAGTACAGGATCTGAAAAACATAAAAGTTAAATCCCAAGGCATCACTTTAACTCTGCTTCAACCATTTGTCCTCATGAAGTAGTCAAGCAAAAAGTCAGCAGACATACAGTTCCTATCAGAACATTTTAAGACAAGAACTGTGATGCTTTCTAATAGTTTTAAATCTTACATTATGTCACCCAAAAGTGCCCCCAGTACTCGAAGTGAGGCTGCCCCAGTGCAGAGCAGAGCAGGACAATCCCCTCCCTTGCCTGGCTGGTGATGCTGTGCCTGAGGTGCCCCAGGACAGGGTTGGCCCTCCTGGCTGCCAGGGCACTGCTGACTCATGTTCAACTTGCCAGGACCCCCAGGTCCCTTTTCACAATGCTGCTTTCCAGCATCTCATTCCCCAGTCTGTCTTTACATCTGGGTACAGATTCTGGAACTTGTCTTTGTTAAACTTCATACAGCTGGAAATTGCCCATCCCTCTAATTTGTTGATGTCTGCATCTGATGTCTCTCTCTGCCTTCAACGGAGTCAATAGTTCCTCTTAATTTAGCATCGTTCATTGTTAAACTTACTGTACCTTTGAGTGCTGCATTCAAGTCCTTTATGAAGATGTTGAAGAGAACACAGGCGAGGACTGGGCCCTATGGAACGCCACTAGTGACAGGTCCCCAGTGTGATGTCACCCCATTCACTGTAACCCTTTGTGCCTGACCCATCAGTCAGTTTCTCATCCATTACATGATGAGTTTATCCAGCTGTGGGCTGGACATTTTGTCCAGAAGGATCCTGAGAGAGACAGCTTCAAAAGATTTACTGAAAAAACATTACATCAACTGGCTTTCCCTGATCAGGAGGTGGGTTACATTGTCATAAAAGGAAATCGGGTTTGATAAGCAGGACTTTCCTCTCACGGACCTGTACTAGGTGTGACCAATGACTGCATTGTCCTTCAGCTGTTTTTCAATGCCTTCCAGAATAATCTTCTCCATAATTATACCAGGCACTGAAGTAAAACTGACAGGCCTGTAGTTTCAATCTTACCCTTCTTGAAACCTGGGACAACATTAGCCAGCTTCCAGTCAACTGGAACCTGTATAAATTCCATCATTGAAAAACAACTGAGAGAGGCCTGGTGGTGACATTGGTTGGCTCTTTGAGTATTCTCACTTGAATCCCATCAGGTTCCATAGACTTACAGGGATTCAGCTGGAGCAGGAGATTCTGCACAACTTTTGTTTGAAGAAAAAAACTGAATCATGTTCAAATGCAGAAGAGCTCAGAAAAGTACTTCTCCAACTGAAGATAGTTCTTAAAAAAAACAGAGCTTCCTCATGTGGTTTTCCTGAACAACATTTTCAAGTACAGGAAATACATGATTTCATATTTTGTTAACTCCTTATGTTTAGAGCGCTGCAACAANGAGGGTTTGTTATGTCAGAATGTGAGAACAGTAGCTAACAGGCTATGGAGTTTTAGAGTTACAAACTAAAACAGTACAGGATCTGAAAAACATAAAAGTTAAATCCCAAGGCATCACTTTAACTCTGCTTCAACCATTTGTCCTCATGAAGTAGTCAAGCAAAAAGTCAGCAGACATACAGTTCCTATCAGAACATTTTAAGACAAGAACTGTGATGCTTTCTAATAGTTTTAAATCTTACATTATGTCACCCAAAAGTGCCCCCAGTACTCGAAGTGAGGCTGCCCCAGTGCAGAGCAGAGCAGGACAATCCCCTCCCTTGCCTGGCTGGTGATGCTGTGCCTGAGGTGCCCCAGGACAGGGTTGGCCCTCCTGGCTGCCAGGGCACTGCTGACTCATGTTCAACTTGCCAGGACCCCCAGGTCCCTTTTCACAATGCTGCTTTCCAGCATCTCATTCCCCAGTCTGTCTTTACATCTGGGTACAGATTCTGGAACTTGTCTTTGTTAAACTTCATACAGCTGGAAATTGCCCATCCCTCTAATTTGTTGATGTCTGCATCTGATGTCTCTCTCTGCCTTCAACGGAGTCAATAGTTCCTCTTAATTTAGCATCGTTCATTGTTAAACTTACTGTACCTTTGAGTGCTGCATTCAAGTCCTTTATGAAGATGTTGAAGAGAACACAGGCGAGGACTGGGCCCTATGGAACGCCACTAGTGACAGGTCCCCAGTGTGATGTCACCCCATTCACTGTAACCCTTTGTGCCTGACCCATCAGTCAGTTTCTCATCCATTACATGATGAGTTTATCCAGCTGTGGGCTGGACATTTTGTCCAGAAGGATCCTGAGAGAGACAGCTTCAAAAGATTTACTGAAAAAACATTACATCAACTGGCTTTCCCTGATCAGGAGGTGGGTTACATTGTCATAAAAGGAAATCGGGTTTGATAAGCAGGACTTTCCTCTCACGGACCTGTACTAGGTGTGACCAATGACTGCATTGTCCTTCAGCTGTTTTTCAATGCCTTCCAGAATAATCTTCTCCATAATTATACCAGGCACTGAAGTAAAACTGACAGGCCTGTAGTTTCAATCTTACCCTTCTTGAAACCTGGGACAACATTAGCCAGCTTCCAGTCAACTGGAACCTGTATAAATTCCATCATTGAAAAACAACTGAGAGAGGCCTGGTGGTGACATTGGTTGGCTCTTTGAGTATTCTCACTTGAATCCCATCAGGTTCCATAGACTTACAGGGATTCAGCTGGAGCAGGAGATTCTGCACAACTTTTGTTTGAAGAAAAAAACTGAATCATGTTCAAATGCAGAAGAGCTCAGAAAAGTACTTCTCCAACTGAAGATAGTTCTTAAAAAAAACAGAGCTTCCTCATGTGGTTTTCCTGAACAACATTTTCAAGTACAGGAAATACATGATTTCATATTTTGTTAACTCCTTATGTTTAGAGCGCTGCAACAAACACTCATTACTTTTTTCCTCTGCCTTCATGAAGTCTTCTTCAGTCTCTAGATAGGACTTCACAAGAATCAGAACCCAAAGCAATCAGATTTCTAAAAGAAATACCAACTCTTCTTTAAAAGAGGAAGAAACATATGTTTTCTTCAAGACAGTTTCTGAGACAAATTGGGCTGAGTGCCCCACAGGTCATTTTAACTCTGTG
>VZTH01010725.1:275982-336972 GCA_013397815.1 Aleadryas rufinucha
GAGCTTGTCGCCTGCCTGGCCCCCGGGCGGCCAAGCGGTCAGCGACAGGTATAAGCCATGATATGATATTTTATAACAAAGAAAAAAGAAGCTTTTATTCTGTACTGGTCATTGTGGTATTAACCTTATGTGAGTGTCACTGCAATAAACTACTACATTTCAAAATATTATACATTCCTGATTCAATTTTATCATCAAATTGTAAAGTTTGGAAATATTTGTAATAATTTTCTTGTAGTAGTTTATATTTCAGCTAATATTGCTTTAAATTTATGCTTAAATTTTAAATGATCATTCTCTTTTCCATTTTCTGTGCATATCTACATACCAGTTATTTTCTGGAGTGTGAGTTCTATATATAAAATCTACATTTCAAAAGTATATATTCTTGTTTGTTTGTGTTAGAGGTACTTAGTTATTTTTCCAGTCAGAAAACAGATCAGCTACACTGAGATTCTCCTAATGATAACTAAACAATAATTAAGATTTTTTTTATGGTTTATAAACATGATTTCTAAATTTCTTTAATATGTTTTAAGTTACTTAGCATTTGGTAATTGTCGTCATAAAAATAACTATCACTATGCATTTTGTTACATATTTAAAATTATTCTTTCACCTTCTCTATATTTAACACTCTCATAATTGAAAACAACAACCACCTATTTGACAGATAAAGAATTAATTTGATCTCTTTATCCAAACAGTTGCATGCAACAGCTCAATGTCTAAATAGGGGTTGGTGACAGGTGGTGTTCCTCTAGGGCCCACACCGGTACCATTGCTGTGCAATACCTTTACTAATGACACTAAGACACCAAGGAGATTGAGTGCATCTGAAGCAAGTCTGTGGATGGCACTAAACTGAGCTGTTTAGTTGACACACCAGGGAGATGGAATGCCACCCAGAGAGGCACTGACAGGCTTGAGGACTGGGACCAGGTGAATCTCATGAAATTCAACAATGGCATTGTGCAAAGTTCTGTATCTGGATATTGGCAACCCCCAATATCAATACAGATTGGGGGGCAAAGGGATTGAGAACCCCCCTTAGGAGAAAGACTTGGTGATGAAAAATAGAATATGACCCAGCAATGCTTGCAGTTCAGACATCAAATATTATCCTGGGCTGTACATGAAAACGTGTGGTGAGCAGATTGAGGGAGGTTATTCTCCTCCCTCCATTCCACTCTTGTGAGATCCCACCTGAAGCATTGTGTCCAGTTTTGGGGTTCTCAGCACAGGTCAGAGTGGAACCTGTTAGAGCTGGCACAGAGAAGAAACACAAACATGGTCAGAAGGCTAGAACAATTCTCATATGAAGAAAGTCTGAGAAAACTGGGGCTGTTCAGCACAGAGAAGGCTCCAGGGAGATCTTGCAGCAGAGACTTACTGCCTCCCACTCAGTGGCATGATGGACTATTTCAGATAATGTTTTTCCTTTTCAGTAGAAGATTATTTTGGAAAACGTGTTTTGTACTATTACGACAATATCTTTGGGTGTATTATGATGGCAGAAACATTAATTTACCCAAGCTCTTATACTATTCCCAAGGTATATGGGAAAAAAAGGTAGATTTATATGGTTTCTGGAGGGGGCATCTCTCATATATAGTAACGAAATTCCTCTAAACAAAACCACATGCAACTGAATGTGAAGAAAAAACGTCCTTGATGTTCTGATTTAAGGTAAATATTATATAGAATATATAAATAGTTCCTATAAGCCTGGGGAAGCAATATGAATTAATATATCACCTATAAAAAGTTGACAAGAGAATTCAACATCTTCTATGTCACATACCACATATTTCTTATGAGGAAACATTGAGGGTGCTGGGCCTGTTTGACCTCAAGAAGAGATGACTGAGAAGGGACCTCATGAATTTCTATAAAGTATCTGAAGGGTGGATGCCAAGAGGATGGATTCAGGCTCTGCTTAGTAGTGCCAAGCAATAGGACAAGAGGCAATGGGCACAAACTGATGCATGGGAAGTTCCACCAGAGCATTAGGAAGAACTTCTTTACTGTGTGGGTGACTGAGCACTGGAACAGATTGCCCAGAGAAGTTGCAGAGTCTCCCTCACTGGAGATATTCAAAAACTGTCTAGACACAATGCTATGCCGTGTGCTCCAGGATGACCCTGCTTGAGCAGGGAGGTGGATCAAATGACCCATTGTGATCCCTTTCAACCTTACTCAGTGATTCTGTGATCAGTTTTCTGCATTTATTTCTACAAAAAAACCCCTGTGTTAACACATTGGTTTACTTTAAGAGCTTTTTAAAGAATAGGAAACCACTGTTTCTTTGCAGCGGTTTACTGGCTCAATGTTCACGTACCAACAAGTTTACTTACCAAATTTTGCTTTGGGACACGGGTCATAATTTCTGCTAAAACTTGTGTTTATTAATAATAGACAGAATTGTTTCCAGTAACTTTAATGCCATATAAAATTATAAAAAATTAAGACCTATAAACTTAGACATAATTTTTTTCCAATAATCCATATTTTGATAAATTTTTTAGTCTACACTTCCTGTAAGTCTACTTGTGGAAGGGTTAAAATCATCAGTCTAACTACAATATTGTGGGAAGTTTGGTCCAGCCTTGGTTAATACATGTTACAACCTATACCCTCCTCTTTTCATATAATTTTATAAAAAATGATATTAAAGAATCTTTGCTTGATTGTTTAATATGTAAAAACATACTTTAAGTATTTAACATCTTCGCTGGTGAAATTGACAGCTGGATTGAGTGCACCCTCAGCCAGTTTGCCAATTACCCCAAGCAGTGTGATGCAGTCGATGTTAGAGGGAAGAGATGCCATCCAGAGGCACCTCGACAGGCTTGAGGTTCTGCGAACCTCATGAAGTTCAACAAGGCCAAGTGCAAGGTCCTGCCCTGGATAAGAGCAATCCCAAGCACAAATACAGGCTGGGTGAAGAATGGATTGAGAGCAGCCCTGAGGAGAAGGACTTCGGAGTATTGGTGGACAAGAAGCACAATGTGGGCCAGCAATTTGCACTTGCAGCCCAAAAGTCGTTTGCATCCTGGAACTGTTCAGGGC
This sequence comes from Aleadryas rufinucha, assembly GCA_013397815.1. NCBI lineage: Eukaryota > Metazoa > Chordata > Aves > Passeriformes > Aleadryas > Aleadryas rufinucha. The sequence goes on from VZTH01010725.1 coordinate 279,055, forward strand.
CGGGTTGGATGCAGCTCTGAGAAACCTGGCCTAGTGGGAGGTGTCCCTGCCTATCACAGGGAGATTGGAATGAGGTGATCTTTAAGGCCTCTTCCAATCCAGGCCATTCCATGATTCCAGGCTGCATCCAAAGCATTGCGGCCAGCAGGACAAGGGAGGTGACTTTGCCCTTCTGGACTGCTCTGCTCTGGTGAGACCCCAACTGGAGTGCTGCATCCAGCTCTGGGGTCCCCAGCCAGGAAAGGCATGGACTTGTTAAAGCAGGTCTGGAGGAGGATCATGAAGGTGATCAAAGTACTGGAGCAGCTCTCCTATAAAGAAAGACTGAGAGAGTTGGAGTTGTTCAAGCCTGGAGAAGAGAAGGCTCCAAGGTGATTTTATAGCAGCCTTCTTGTAAGTAAAGAAGAGTACGAGAAAGCTGAAGAGTGACATTTACATGTGCATGTAGTAATAGGACAGAGGGGAATGGCTTTACACTGAACAATTGTAGATTTAACGAGGAAATCTTCCTCTATCATTGGCTTTTACTAATGTGAAAGGTGTGAAAATACCAAGATCTTGAGAATTTTAATCCAGGCTACTGCTATTTTCTTTTAAGAACATTAAAAAGATGGTCATTGTAGATAGGTAAATTTAATTTTGATCATTATTGCAGAGAAACAGACATATTTTGAAGAATCATCACTAGACAAAGAATTTCCACCAAAGATTTGACTTACATTACCATATTCTTAACTGTTTGCATCAAAATCTAATCACAGGAAGTTTTTCAAGTATGATACGTGATTAATAGTATTATATCATCTTTGTGTATAATTTCAATGTGATTTGTTTTTTCTCCAGAATAAAAAACAAAGTGGTGTTTCTTAATGCTTGATTGCAAAATGAGAAAGAGAGAAGTGTACAATTATTTTTAATGGAACCCACTTGATCATTTTTTCAGGAAGCACTTATTTGTGATTATATCTGTATTTCAACAAGACTGATGCTTCTACTTTGATTGTGACTCTGTGTCTAAATAAATCCACAACAACAAATGTCTTTCAATGACATTCAGGTTATTATTTTTCATGCCCCATGATGACATTTTGATCCATGTTTTAGAAAACCCTGCAGTGTTCCACTTACCTAAAATCTTGCCAAGTGTGAGAGACTTGATTGCATTGAATTCTGTGCCTGAAGACAGAATAAACTTCATTCTTTCATTCTGGTTAACCTATAGAATGATAGAGTGAGGAACAAAGTAGAATAATGGAAGAGATAGTAGTCAATATTTTCAAAAAAGCAGGTAAGATCAAGGCTAAAAATAAGAGGGTCTGAGGGAAGCATTTGTTATTTATAGCATAAAAACTCATCAGGAAATAGATTATCAGCTTCCTCAGATCACTGATAATAACTGATACATCTTAAGCATGCACTTCATAAGCCTTTATTTATCTTATTGATTTGGCTGATTCCTACTTTTTCACCTCTAAGATGAATAAAAATAGCAAACCATTAAGAATATGAAATAGTCTCTTTTCATTTAAAAAGGCACTCAATATTTAACTTCATAAAGATCAAATATTACATTGTAAATACTCTGCCTCCCAGGTTACCTCTAGAACAACTTCAAGCCACATACCAACATAAACCCAAGTTTTAGCCTCAAAATACTAAATTGCAACATACAGGTATTTAGAATTTCAAATTTAAAAAAAAAAAGAAAAAAGAAAAGAAGTTTTGCACATTAGTATCAACCATTAACAAAATAAATATTTATATTTTATAATGAAATTTCCACAAAAATAACACAAAAATATCCTCCTTAATGGCAACATTCCTTTGATGATGAAAAAGAGACCAAAGGAAGTTTTTAAAATAGACTTAAATTATTATGTCAGTTGTACTATATTTGTACTGTAGTTTAATGAATAATTTAAATTAAAAAAAACAAAATGCAAAACCCAAAACAAACAGGAGTCATACACATTTAGCAAATGTTGAAAATTTAACCATCAAACAATTAACTGCATTTTCATATAAAATTATGAGATTATACTGACCTTTTGAAATAAACAAAATTAAACACCAAAGAGATTGGCTAACATTAATTTTGACTGTGCATCGTGAGACCGTTAACTTTGCTTTGAGTACTTGAGATATTAAGGCACATTGTCCTTGGGGGCAACTGCCTTGTTGCAAGTATTTACTTCATTTTTCTTGTCTACTTTTTTATGATAATCCACTTTTTTTTCCCCCTAATTCAATTACCTCTACAAAGAGCATTTCCTCCTCTCTATTAATCTTCACATGTTGCAGTTGTCCATCAGCCATGTTTTTGAAACTGATGCTGAAGACATCAGGATCTTGATGGCTATCTAGCCTGTACCTAATCTGTAAACTTCCTGCAGGGATAAAGAGAGCAAAAGGTGTAGGATATTACATACCCAATAAGTAGTGTAGATCATATACTGCTTCACAGGGGTACTTCAAGGGAAAAACAAATGCTTGATTTGTTTAAGGACTTAGCCATGAGAAATGGATATAAGTGAGAAATTAAAGGCAACACAATGAGTAATAGCAATGTCAAAAGTAGGATATAGTGGCAAAAATAGTCATAAGCTGTCTCAATTTTGATTAATGAGTTAAAATTTGGGAAGAATTTCTGTAAGTACTTTCAAAATTGAGCTGAGAAACACTCAGTCTGGTAGCTCTCATAATTGGATCTCATCAAATATAACTCAGTAATTCAGAAGCACTGTTCTTGAATAGCGTTTTCCCTGTCCAGTCCTGTAAACCTTTGACCTTCTGAAAATAAAATAGAATGCAGTGTAGTAACTCCTAGATCACTTTTCATTCTTCATTGTTAACTCCCAGAATACCATCTGTACAGACATAATCACACAAAGGAGAACACAGAGGCAATGTAGTTTCCTTGTCAGAAATTCCTTCTCAGCTGCAGATGGACCACAACTTTCTACTCATGCTCTAGAAATCAAGGCCCAGGCCAGTCATAAGCAAAACGTGTTCCATGTCACATGATGGGGAGGATAATATGAGAATATAGCTATTCCATATCCAAATATGTGTCTAGGAAAGCACAGAACCTGCCTTGAGCACAGAACCACTGTGACTACAAAGAGTCTTTGATAAATTCAAAGATTTAACTCAGTCTGTGAGGCTTTTTTCTTTAAAAAAAAAAAATTACTTAGATCTAGATGAAAGAATGGAAAAGAAAGACCCAACTAATAATTAATGTTCAGCTTAAATACAAACATCATCAATAATGTTACATGTATTTTTACAGGCATGTGTATATCTATGTACTTTCATGGGTATATAAGTAGCTCATGAAATCCATTGAATGAAATTACCTCTGATTAATTTGGGAAATAGATAATGCACTTTCAAAAGTATTTTATTTCATTATTTATTTTGAGGATGGCAATTAATAGGCCTCGTGAGAAGAACATAGCTCAGATAAATTTTAGTTTTCATTTCCAAACTATAAACCCCAAAAATTTCTAAAGGATTTTCAGAAATAAACATTTTTGACAACATGATAAAAAAAAACGGTGGTGAAAGTTGAAAGTACAGTAGGAGGAATGTTTCTCATGTGGAAAGAATTGCTTGATGCAGCTGAAAAACAAAGATACCATCTAAATATATAGTTTGTGATTCAGGTCCAGAAATCAGAGAGAATCCGAGCTGACAGCTATGATGTTCATTAGTGTTTCCAGACAGGCAGTCTAAAAACTCACCATTCCTGGTGAGAATGACCGAGAGGTATTCCTTGTAGAAGGAGCTGACATAAAGCAGTAAGCTTGGTGTCCGCGTTGTTCGAAAAGCAAGTGTAATTGCTTCCCTGGTCAGTGTCATGTCAGCATAAAAAGAAGAAGCATGAGAACTGGAATTTTTAGCTAATGTGTAGTATTCTTGAAAGTTGTATGTCACAGAAGTGCCAGTCCAAAAATAGGCAGAGATCTCTGAAACAAAAAGTAATTCAATATTTAAATATAATGCAAAATAATACTAGAGAACTGCAAAGATCTCACTTTCTTCTTACAGCAAAAAGTAGATTTAAGTTCTGCTTCTTGGTTTGTTTTCCAAACTCAGTTTTCCAAACTCTTAGTTTTGAGATTACTATTTGAAAGACAGAAATACAAACGTTTTACCATAAAAATATAGTTCCTGGATTTACTACAGTATCAAAGATTCAAAAAAGTTGCATGAAGATGCTGATTCTCTCAGGTAATGTAGTTCCTGTTTAAATGGTATATATTGAAGTTATCTCTGAAAGAACAGTGTTTAGCAAAATTTACAGATATTGAGCAAATTCAGCTGAATATTTGTCTACATTATGTATACTGAATATTTTGCAAGCATTTAAACATATCTTTAAGGGGATGTGAAGATCTTGATCTGGACTATATGATCTTGTTTTCAAGAACTGATAAAGCTAAAAGACATGCTTGCCTTTCTTACAGAATGGACCAGCATAGGCTGAGAATGTGCAGTCACAGGAGAATCCACTGTATTTCTCTCTACATTTTCCACCATTATGACACAGGTTACCATAGCTGCTACAATGTCCAGGACAGCCTGGTTCCACTCCTGGTGTTATCTTTGCTCTCTCTTCCAGATCAAGGGCCATTCCATTCAACTGTAAGGAACGAATGCATCCCAAAAATCCTTTCTGTCTTGATGCAGTTCCACCTGAAAATAAATTTATATGAGCTTTTAAAACTTTAAAATAATTGATATGCAAAACCATCTTTATAGTTTACAAACTATGAACAGTATATTAGGACTTTCCAAGACACAAGCTCATTCATATGAGAATATTTACAAGTAGCGTTAAAAGTATATCTGATTTCTGTTTTGTCAAGTAATTGCAGAGAGCCCTTGAAGATTCTATTAATTCACAAAGAAGTGTCTATTCTTCAATAATAGGAAGGTTAATACCCCTCTCTGTGAGGAATACAAGCCAGGATATACTTGGTATATAGTATAGTTACCCACCAAGCATTGTGATAACTATACAGAGCAATCCTAAGACTAACATGAGCTGTTGATTCATTTGTTTCCACTGCTCCTTATTTTTAGCACATTTCAAGATAGCTAACATTTTATTCATCTTTGTTGCTTAGCAAGGTGTGCAATCTACATACAATCTCTCTTGTCCTTTTTCTGCACAACTTACTCTGACATTTCTTGTCATTTGTTCTCTTTTAAAAAGTAAAAGCAGAAAATAATTCCCAACGTGTGAGACTGCAAACTATAATTCTCATGCATTTCCAGTTCTCTTTTGGATAAATGCTTCCATGTGATCATCCATTTTGAAGTTTTTTTAATTTCAGTTTGTATAATTCTTGGTGTTACACAGAATATCTTGACATAACTACTGTTATTTTCAGTTATAGTGGAACAAAACCACCTGGTGGTGGCAATTTAATATCACCTCTGTTAAAATGACAATAAATTGGAACTAGATTAAGGTCTCTTTCAAACCTAACCACTCTACAAGTCTGTGATTCTATGGTTTTGGAGGTTGCTTTAACCTTTAGTTCTTTTGGTTTTGGAAAACCAGTATGTGCAACTTCTTTACTTCTTCACAAGAAATAGAGTGTTTTAGCCTGAAGAAATCACACTCTTCATATGTTACTGACTGAGTGATGGGTGACTAAGGAAGGTACTAAATTTCCAGGATGACATTTGAGTAAAGAGTGCCTCTGCTAATGTCATTCTAAAGACACTCTTTATTTCATTTTTCTCTAGATCCTTTAATTAATCCCAGGATCTTCATGAATTTTCAGAGTGAAAAAAAAAACACAGCACCAGATGCAAAATAAAATCATTAGTCCAATACAGTTATTCACCTGAACATTATCTGAAAAAAACAAGCTAGACAACTTGCCTGTAGATAAGTCAAAACAGTTTTTATATTGTCAGCTCCATAAAAGAGATGGACAAGAGTATATAAGTTTACTTGAATATACCAGATTGTTTGACAAAAAATATCACTCTATTCAATGGCCAAAAAGTTGCCAGAAAGTGAAGCTGTTAATACAGGATAGTGTTAGATTTTTCAGGAGGAGGATTAGAAGAACTAGATACCAACTAATTCTCAAAATAATTAGAAAAGTCTTTAGACTTGATAGTGCCAGAACACCTATAGCATTTGACTGTTTCACTGATCTAATTTCAGGTATTCATATAATAGCAGTTACATGGCAATTCAAGTCAGAGAACAGAAATACAATTTACTGTAGTATAGTAAACAGAAATCTGGTCTTTCCATTAGTGAATAGTGCATTACTGTGAATACACACCAATCTCAAAACTTCTCCTAACTCCACTTTAACTAATATATTGGATATATTTTTTTGTTATGCAATCCTTCTCTATGTTTTTAATCAAAACATAAAATTCTTCAGTTTGATCTAGTCTCCATCTTCTACCTTTGATACCTTTTGAGGCACAGGTCCAAATTTTTATCAGAGCATACAAGACTTCATTTCTCCTAAGCATTCACATTTATTGTAGCTACAGTTTAAGAACACTATTCCCCTCAAATGCATCCCTCCCCAGTGCACAGCTAATAAAACATTAATTTAGTATGATTTTCTCAGAGCAGATCTAAAAAAGGTCTTTTTAAAAGTAGGGTCAACTTTAAATGCTCTTATACTGTACAACATATATTTACACCAGAAACTTATGAATTCATAATAAGCCAATATTACAGTAAGAAAACTACCATGGATATAACACATAGCTCTAAATAGCTTTTTGTAATAGCTAAAGAAATACTAATTAACTATTTTTTAATCCATTTCTAGTTTTTCAGCATTTTATCTAAATGCCTTAATGTCGTATTTCAACCTGAGAAGTTGGAGATAAAGAGAGGCAACAAAATTTCCTTGAAATTACAAAAATAGTACAGCTTCCTTCAGCAGATTACATCCTCTCAAAAAAGGTGCAAATGTAGATCCTTGGATTGTCCTGAAAACAAATCTCAAAAGAAGTAAACTTCATTTGAAATCCTGTCCTGGAGTAACTATTGGCCAAGGTGCTCAATCTGTAATCTCAAAATAGTGAACATCTCTACAGATATTTCACAAAGGCTCACGTCATCATGCAAAGTGTTTTTAAAAGATCTGGTTGCCAACTCTTTTCTTCCCCTCCTCACCCCACTATTTTCATATTTTTGTGATGCTAATTAGGAAATATTCTGCGGAGCGCCTACCTACAAAAAGCTGGCTGTTGAGCTGCAAGCGAATATGTCCATCAGGTGGAGCACTGTGAGATCTCTGAGGAAGTTGATCTATTTGTAAGGAAGCCTCTTTGACATTTCGTTCAGCCTTCACATAATGCCACTGGTTGTCATTTAAAGAACTGCGCGATTGCACTTTGACTTCGCTAGGTCCATTTCCCACATCAAATGAAAAAACCACTTCAGATGGAGCTAGAAGGAGGATAGTAGTAACAGGCATTTAAATTATTTCACAGTTAATTGGGTCACAAAATAATTAATAGCAGAACAAGTTACTTTAAGGTTTAGCCTACTATTTCATGGGATAAGACTGATTGTTTTAGAGGAAGAGTTTACTTCAGGGGCCTGCAGCTCATTCTTCACAATCTCTGACAGCAAGAGCAATGATTTATGCACCACATGGAAACCAATCAGTGTGTGGATCCCCCGAAGGGCATAGTAGTCAAGAAACAGTGAAATGTGCTAGCTTTGTGATTTTTCAGTTTGGATGAAATGCATCTCTTGATTACATGCTAATTGATTGCCATTGCTAACTATATTTAAATTATCACAACTATAATCCAACCAGCATATTCTACTGTCTGTTTGCCTTTGTTATTTATCCATATAGTCTCTACAAATATCAGAGGGAAAATTTTGAAGTAATTTATAAATTTATGATTTAAATTGAGTTTTTCTCTAAGCAACTCACATTGCTCAGTTTTACAGTTTGCCTAGAAAAACATAACTTAATCTTTGCAGGTCAAAATAAAAAGATGAGGAGTATGCCAGAAAACTGAAGATCTGAAAATTGTAAATATTCTCTCCAAAAGTCTTTCTTTCAATTCTTTCAAGTCTTTCTATTCAAATACAATCGTGAATGAAAAAAATAATCCCTAAACAATGGATAGCCACAATTTCAAATTTTTAAGGCTTTCATTAAAGGATTATAGGTCTGAGAAGATTCTGTGGATCCAAAAAAAAAAAATTCCCATTTATTTCATTGAATTCTGACAGAAAAACAAAAAAATTAGGAGTCAAGGGAATTAGATGAGCTTCAAACAACATTTTAAGAGGAATTTACTGAACTAGCAAAAAAATTCCATGCAATATTTTAACTTTATTTTCACTTTTTAAAAATATATTAGACCTTTTAAAACATTTAAATCCACTTTGGCCAACCTTTAGACTGAATAATGACACGCAACTGCAATCCCTTTAGCCATAACTCTTGTTGCTATAAAGTATTTTTCTGTAATAGTTGAACCTGAGAGAGAAAAGTAAAATGGGAAATACATAAACCATTTCACTTACCAAATAAAATAAAGTGTGTTGTGCAGTCAATTTATGAATGGAATGCCTTTTGTAATAAATTACCTCCTCTGCTTAAAAATCAATAGTTTTACATAATAAGAAGAAATAATTGATGCCTAAAAACAGTCCTTCAGTAAAATAAATGAATTTTAGGATAAATTTCTTTTATTTAGATAATGCTGAGATCTCACTCTCCTTTTATAGAGGGATAAAAGAAAACAAAACAACCACACAGTAGGAGGGCAAAAGCAACAGAAAGTCCATGTGACTGGCTAAAAAGAATTTCTACTGAATGTTACCTTCTGCAGAGAGGTCTTTGTAATCTTCTGGTTACTGTTGGGGTTAAGCCAGAAAACACAAGTTCTGCTTTGAACTCACTGAATGGGCCTATTAAATAGCATATCAGAATGACAAATCTCATAAATAATGTTACTGTTTAGATTTTAAAGGCAAGAAAACACATAATAAAGATTTTGAAATAGCCACTGAAACAATGAATTATTTTAGTACAACTAAAAAATTAATAAAATCTTGAAAAAATGGAAGCAGTCCCTGAAGTTCCACACATGAAGGCCAAAATAATGAGTGTATGGTCATCCATTGTAATGCCATGTTGATTTTTTGCCTTTTTATATACTCTTTTATACAACTTTTATGTATTCTTAGTGCTTTTTAGCCCCCATATTTATAATTCCTTAGGTTTGATAACTAGCATAGACCCAATATTCTGTTAAGCCAGGAGACCAAGCATCCTGGAAGCCTCGCAGCGGGGGGGTCAGAAAGCCCCAGACACCAAGGTCCTCTCCAGAACACATTCTATAAACTAAGATAGGCCCATCCAGGGGGAAGGTTCCTCGGATGAAGGGTTCATTCGAGCCTCTCATTGGGGAATCTTTGATAGATATGCTAATTCACAAGGCCTGTATATGTGATGTGCCGTGTGTGTGCATTTCGGTGTGTGCTCCTCAGCGCATTCCACCCGGATGTAGTGTGGACCTTTAAGGATCCTTAAATAAATACTGAGGTAAACCCCTTCTCCCTTTTAACCGTGTTTGGCTCTGATTTTAAGACCAGGGAAAGGCAACAGTTACAGTGTCTGAAGACTAACCAGAATATGTCAGAAAAAGTGAAAAATATAATCACTTAATATTCTAAAATATTATAAATATTTTTGCTAATAGCAACAGCACTGCAAATTTGAAAGAAGTTTTGGATTTATAAGAAAATATGCCATGGGATGTGGAACGATGATACTGGGTTCTAAAATTAGTTGTCTTGCAATGAAGGACATAGGCAAAGAGCACTTTGGTCATTTCTTAGGCAGCAGAAGAGAATGCATCCATGAGTTCTCTTCTGGCACAAAAATATTTTTTGGGTCCTATCTACATTGGTGTTACTTAAAAACTATCCAAACATTGCAGGAACTCTTGTAACCCTGGTGCATTCAAACATAGGCAGAGCACAGCTACAGATTGGCAAAGTGGAGTGGAAGATGTAGTTGATGGTACTCACGGAGAGTGGTCAGTGGCTAGCTGTGGCTAAAATGACTGACAGAAAGCACAGCCACAGAGAACCCTCCAGAGTACTGAGCGTGAGCATCATGTGCAGAAGCAGAAAGTCATTACTGACTAATATGCTACAGAATACAAAATTCTAGCATTTTCCATAAAGGAAACAATTGAACTCCACTCATCCTGGACAGTAAGCTGCAACAAATTCGGGCAGACAAAGGCCATCAGCAGTTGCATATTGGACTGTACTTAACTACTTCCAAAGCAACTGCAGAAGCCCAACGAAATCAATATACCATAGTGTTTCCAACCCTACTTTAAATTTCTGTTTAACTCATTGGAAATAAATCTTCAGTGAGCATTCAATATAAAATACTACAACCTTTAGCTAGAGCATGTAACCTTTGGTCCTGTAAGTATTTAGCAGAGTGTACTCTTCAGAGTTGAATTCTCCTTGTTGCCTCCAACAACTTCTTCTGCAGGAAATCAGGAAAAACTCCAACAACTATTTTATAACTCAGTGCAAAACAAAAAAAAAGGGACCAAGTATCTTCTTTGAGACAATTCACTTAATCTCTGTTTTAAAATACAGTTAGGATGCACAGCACACATCCATTTTTGCAACAATGTTCCAGAATACATACACAGATGCATGACAGTGTTTATAACTTCTTGAAACCAACCGAACAGCTCTAGGCACCACATTTCCTACTAAGTTTCTGGACCTGACATATTTTGTTTGAAGTTAGACTTCAAGGTCTAAAGATCACTACTCCATAAATAAAAGAATTAGATGTAAAGTTTGAGAACAATAAATAAAGTTATTACGAAAAAATCAGTCTTCCCAAGTACTGAATGTTAAATTTAATGACATAATAAGTTTTAAACATTTTCTCACATGATCATCTTAAACAGTAGCATCTGACATTTACATTACTGTTATTTATTGTTACACAAATAAAATACATTAATTTATGTGAAACTAACTATTAATAGACCATCAAGAGGAGGTTGGTAATTTACATCCACAATTGTTATAAAGGACGCGCATTTTTATATGATGATGAAATCCAAATCATCTTGTATCATATGAAATGCTCAAGTTGATTTTTTTTTTGAGGAAGGTACCCTTGACGGAAATATATATTGCTTATTTCTGATTGATATTTCCCTCAATAAAACCAGACAATCCTGAGTCCACTACAAACGACCCTCCATATAATTTCCATATGACATACAAAAAATAATAGGTCAGTCTACTCAATAAATTAGGGTGTTTATGGAAGTGAAGAAATATCTCTAGATGCTAAGCAATAATGAGATAACTTTGCTTTTTTAGATGCTGAAATTACAGACCAATTTAGTCTTTTGCTTTCTCTCACACCTCCCTACTCATATAAAGTCATTTAAAACCCACAAGTATGCAGTAGTTTGTGTTTATGAATGAATGGAGCAAGTGACATGAGTCTGTCTGCATATTATTATTCTGAAGAAAGACTTATGGTCTTCTGACAAATGTCTGAATAAATTTAGTTCTCAGAAGCATTCATTTAATGCTTCCATGATTTAACTGTTTACTTTGAAAATGGAAAATCATTTATCAGACAAGACTATCATCATTGCTTCAGAGAGCCTCCATTGAAGTGCTGATCCAGTACACTTTCTGTATTGTGTGACACGGAGTTTACAATGCTGCTGTCCTTTAAACTGTTCACAGAACTTTAACAGAAAGCAGTTCATACTGCCAAAAAACATGGCAAAAACAACGCTGAAAACAGGGTGGTTTTCAAATACAGCACTATAATCTGAGATGATGAAAAACAAATTCATTAAATATTACACAATATTCTATAATTAAACTACCTACAGAAGAACACAATAGATGTTTTCCTAGATAGGAACTAGATGTTTTTGTTTCATTAACAGAAGACATCAACATGGACAAAAAACTGAGAAAGAATATCTTACTTTTAATAAAAGATAATAAATATTTCTGTAGTAATATTTTGCAATATAACATATATATTCACTTCTACTCATCCCTGGAAAATACTGGAGTCTGGTAAAAAAAGTGATCTGGAGAAAAATGAGGAACTGTCTAATCTCAAGGTGTTCTAAAGAATTCTCAGATTCACCAGGCAAGCATAAGACTTTTCAATTAACGTGACATTTCAAATTAATTCAAAAGCCTAATGAAAAAGCGCTTCATCCTTTGAAATACTCTCCCTCTTAATAATGAGCAATGTAAGAATAATACATTGAGTCAACTAAGATAAAGGTTTCATTTTACATTAGTCATTTTATGTTGGGTTTAGTGGGATATTTAATTCTCTCTCATGCAACGAAAATTTATTTTTACTTGTAAATCTAAGAATTTGTGTCTGCACAAGGAAAATGAAACAAAATTGAAAAAAAAGAAGAAAAATATGAGAATGTGTGACTTAGGACACTGTGCTACAGAAGGTCTGAGTCACACATGGTGACTGAGTGAGTCTCCCAGCAGCCACATATAATGCTTGGTCTTAAAATTTGGAGGTAGAGAAGCTGGCGGCAGAGATGCATTAAACACAAGAAGCAGAAACAGTCTGAGCAGTCAGGGGCTGATTGCTGTGCTCTTAGATTAAGAAACCTCTGAGGCAGAAAATTTCTTCAAATGTATACTTGCACAACCTCAGTGCTGTGATTTTTTTGGAAAATTATAAAGATTTGGTAGCAGTAGTAGAAGTAATAAAGGTAGAGAACAGTTTTTAAATAGCCCCCCTTTAAATTAAACTAAATCTGATTTTAATAATAATAATAATAATAATAACAACAACAACAACAAACCCACCATCAGTCATGTTACTTACAGTGTAACTCTATCCTTATGAAGTCTTGAATTCCCAGGTTCTCTAAAAACACTCCAGAGGAAGCAGTAGTTTTAAAGAAAAATGACACATCTGCACTGAGTTCTCCATGGAAGGTGGGGAAATGCAGGTAGGATGTCTCCGTGTTGAAGGAAGCTGAATTCCAGAATGTTCCTGGTTATCATAATGAAAGGATGGTAGATACAGTGTTATCTAACATTGCCAGTGTAAGTTTTATAACCCATAAACAAAGGAAAGTGTCTAGGTCTAAGAAGGGGTTGCAGCGTTCAGAGAGTCTAACACTCACAGAAGTTTCCCAATTAGTTCATAACACAAAAAAAAGTGGGCATTATTGGGAATGCAGAATAATGTTTCATCAAGAATAAAGGCACTCAGCTCAGGCAACGAAAAACCAATTAATTGGAAACAAAATGAATTTCATCTAAGCTGGAAAGTCCAGTTTTAGCCTGATGTATCGTCTCATGAAGTAAACAAACACAGCAGCTACGAATGAAGTACACCTACATTATAATAGTACTGGCTGAGGGAGCTGGGGTTGTTTTGCCTGGAGAAAAGGAGGATCTGGGGTACGTTATTGCTCTCTACAATTGCCTGAAAGGAGGGTGGAGCTGATGTAACATTTGTAATATCACCCTCTTCTAATAAGGACATAATCTTCATTTATGGTGTTCAACTAGAATTACCTTTTTATTATTGCTGAATCCTTACAGGTGTATCTGTATTTCTTTATTAAGATATATTGCTTTCTAAACCAAATGAGGCATTCAATACTTTCTTATCTAACTAATCAAGACCATTGCATATTCTCCTGATAATGTTGTGATCTTGGTCTAACAGTTACGCAAAACTGTAATTTTTGCTCCAGCCGCACTCTGCTTTTAGGATGGGAAGGTGGAAGAAAAAAAAGAGATTTGAAAATTTCTCTCTTCCCTGGAAAATCAAACCCTATAATACAGCATATACAGAGGCCTAGTCCACAGCCAGTGAAGTAAAATTAAAGTCCATTCCCTCAATGCAGCAGAGTTTTAACAGTTTTAGTAAGGGTTTGGATCCCACACTGAGAAAAGCAGCATGGCAGGATTTTCGCACGAATTCTGGCAATTGCTCGTGACTTTTGACACTTATGAGTACTGCCAGCTATCGCAAGTTAAAGCAGCCATCAGGACAACTTCTACATGGTAAGGCAGCTGTGAACAGATGGCTTGGGCTCGGAGGGGAATGTGTAGATTTGCACCTCACTCTCCCGTGCTGCCTTATGGGCTTCTTGAAGTTATCAACCTGTGAAAAGTGCCACCAGCCAAAAGCAGCAGCCTTACATATTGGGATCAGCTTTAAGCCCATGTTCCTCAACTGTTTCAGGTCATGGCTCCCACAGAGCAAACTTCACAACAGTTGTGACTCAAGTATATCACAGCTATTTAAAAATAATGGGTTGGCTGTTACCAGTAATTCAAACACAATAGGAAGTTTAATACTGTAATTTATACAAAATTGGTACAACACGGCCAGCAATTAGAAGAGAGACAATAGTGGCAGTAACAGTACAGTAAAATAATGATACAATTAGTTTCAATGAAGCATTTGAATGATCTCTGTAAATCAAAATGGAATCCTTAAGAGGGCAGGGATAGGAAGTTTTATTTTTCCTCTCTTAATTTACTGCCTTCTCTTATCTAGCTGTTCTTTTTCTTAGTTCTGAGAATTGTGTGATTTATGAATGTAAAGATACTGTATCAATAAAGAGGGTTAAATACAGACTTAGGGAAAGTATATTACGAAGTATCTTATACTGTTGTAAATCAGGTTGGGAAAAGCATTTCTTCACTTTGTGCCATCTGGCTCACAGTCTCCCTTTTAGTTTTCCGGAACTGCCAAACACTATGTAGTTAGGAAATCAGTATTATTTAGCATTTTATCAAAGCAGTAAGACTGCAGTCTTCCTATGAGTAAAAAAAAAAAGTAGGATCCTATTTGTTATAAATGATACATGAAGTTATTTTTATGAAAAAACTGCGTAAGTTTTTGGCATACATCAACTAGTCTTACCAACTTGAAACTGTAAAATGAAAAAGGGACAATAATAACAAGACAGATAAATTAGCTCTCTCAAAACAATCATGCAATTGCAATTTGTAGCACTCTTCAAGTTCCTACTCAAAACTGAAATCTGTTCGTCAATTTCAAAACTGAAATTTGTATCAATTCCCTGGGATATCTCTAATTGTTACATTGTTCACTCTTTCAGCAGGGACAATGAGTGCTGAGACAGAGAAAATAAAGATCTTATGTTGCCAAACAGTATATTTTGTACTTTGAGGTTTTTTTTTACTGTAAGATCCATAGATAAAGGATCACAAGGGAAAACTGTGGTCATTTAGATCAACCTCTGGTATGACACAAACTATATAAATTCCCTGAATCAGTTCTTGTCTGAAAAAGAGAATTTAGTCTAGGAAAAATAGTCAATTGATTCAATTAAAAAATGTCAATTTATGGTAAATTCACAAATGCTTTTACTGTCAGTTTGTGCATATATATGTATCCACATACAGTGTAGCTTCAAATCTCAAACATTAAATAATTTTCTGATTTTATTTCCTGCTTTTAAGAACATTATTTGAAATTTCTTCATCTATGAAACTCCTTTTAAGTTTAACATATCACCTCAGATTATGCCCAAATACAGCAAAGAAATTTAAAGGCTTTCACTACAAAATGAACCTCAACTTCTTTAATGCTATCCTGTAACCTTATATTCCCTTCATATATTGTAAAACTGTAATCACAGACTTGTATTAAACTTCTTAATTATGCAGGAAGCTGCAAAGAGGACCAAAACAATGTTGATTAAACTGAGGTTAGGACAAATATGAACTAATAATAATTTATATAAAGCTAAATAAGGCAGAAGAAGTGAACACACAGTTTACACATACTTGTGCTATTGAGAGTAAAAGACGTGCCCTGATTTCTCAGGGTACTGGAGAGAGATGAAACAGACTTTTTTTGCTAAATTAGAAATTTACTGTGCTGCTTTAATGAAGGTATTACTTACGATTGGTTAATACAGTTAGTCTCTATTACATTCAAAACTCATACTATTTGGTTTTTCTTTTTTCATTTAAATGTCAAACAGAGAACTCACATTTAATGGATTATCTGCTTGCATTTACATGCTTGCACTGTCCTTTTGCAGTAGAATTTACCTTTTTTTAATTCAGCCAAGTATACAACACTCTATCAAATACCTTACTAGAGTCTATCAGTCTCCCTTTACCACTACTACAATTACCTTTATTTAATGTAAATCCATGATGAATGATATATTATCTCTACAATGCATTGTAGTATACTTGTATTATTTTTTATTAAGATCTATATCAACAGTTTTATTTTGGGCCCAAGAATCAGTCTGATACTGGCAGATTATAATTATCCATTTAATACACATAATTTTGGCACATTAGCTATCTTTTAGTATTTTGGATTTTTTAATATGTCCTAATACTTACTGGAAATTCATAGTAATAAATCAGAATATGTTCACTCAACTCCTCTAATGAAAAGAACAAGAGCAAAAAACACCTAACACAGAAGTGTGGGTTATTTTCAGCCTACTCGTACTAACTGACTCTATTAGAATTTATTCAACATCTAGATTTTACTTCAATAAGGACAAAAATAATGGAGCTAATTCTTTCTTTTTTTATGAAGGCCACAGAATTTCTATCTATTAATGTACCAAAGACTTAGTTCATCCTCACATGCTTCAAAACCTTTCCTGTTACCCTGCTCAGTTGATATATGTTAATGTTAATCTTAACTTTCTTTATATTTAGATATATTTTTCAATCTGGTACCAGCAGTCCTACCATACAATTTATTAAACATATTGTATTGTAGAGCAGAAAAGGGCTTATGGAAATGAATCCCTAATAAATCAGTACTACATTTTGAAAGTGAGTGCTACTCATATGCGTGGTGCTGAGTGTCACCAAATACTACTGACTTTTTGTTTTAAAAGGCCATATTCTCCTACAATATCTTTAGTACTTTCATCGTACCTTGGCATCTTTTATATATAGTTAGGTAACTTTATCACAAATGCTGAAAAAAATCAATAACATCTGAATGCAATTTTTAAATCATTATAAAATAAACTATATTAATATTTATAATGCTTTTGCTTTTTTTTATTACAGAAGGCTACTCTTTCCTGCCTTGCTCTGAAACATATGGTTTGTTTTCTTATAAGAAACATACTTCATCGAGATAAAATAAATTATTTGAAAATATATAAAGAAGCCAAATACAGTAATAGAATACTACATAAAAGAGTGAAAATAAAAAATATGCAACAATGAATAAGCAAATTCTGCTGGACTGCATTCGATATATGACTTTTTAATCATGTACCCAAATAAGTAACTCTAACTTGGAAACTTAGTCAGCGGAGTGTATGGTTTATGACAATTCAATTCAACAAATTATTCATGGTTCTACTTTATTTTGCTATGGGCATAAACAATTTTCTCTTCCTCCAAGTAAATGTCCTACAAGGAATAGATTATTGATGCAATGAGAATTTATGATCTTTAAGATTTGAGTCAGTTAATGAAGTATTGAATGTATTATAAACACCAGTGAACCTTTTCCCCCATGTTTTTATATAGTATGTTAGTCAGTTATTCTGAAAAACTTACATCTGTCACATAGAACAAAAACCTATTTAATAAAGGATATCCCCTGTGAAATACAAGTGTATAATTTAGATCTGGAGAGCAACAGAAGCGATAATCTCTTTGAAGAGTATTCAAATCACATTGTGAATCCAAGAATATCTATTCTTCCTTTTTTGACAGCACTTCTGAAAAATGGGTATTTGCCACTAGATCTTTTTTTGCATTCTTCACCTATCCCAAAGTAAATATCATTAAAAGTACATTTTACTGGGCCCTCATGGGTGTCAGCAACCTCAAGTTAGAAAAAAAAGTCTTAATAATGGTCTTCTTTCTTTCTGCAACTTCAAATTGCTGCTAGAAAGAGTGGCCTGGCAAGACAGTTTAAAGTTCATCAGTTTTGTCTAGTGTGAAAATTAGTGCGTAGAACTCAGAAACTACTGCAAGTTATAGCTCTTTACAATTTACTGTAAAACTGAATATTAAAGAAAATGTTCATTATAAAATCCACTGCTGATACATAAAGACCATTGGGAAAAAATCTACTAAGTCATATACACTGTATTTATTGTAATACATAACATATATTACATATGAGGAAATAATATATTTTAATTCAGTCTACATGTTATATATATCTAATTTCCTATGTAGGACATATCACAGAATCAAGTACATTACAAAAAAACCTCTGAGATCATCAAGTCCAACTTTTGACTGGACACCACCTTGACAGCTAAATCATAGCACTGAGTGCTCTGTCCAGTCTTTTCTTAAACACCTCCGGGGGCCTCCTGAGAAGTTCACTCCAATGCTTAACAACCCCTTCTGTGAAGAAATTCCCCCCGACATCCAGCCCAAACTTCCCCTGGTGCAGCTTGAGACTGTGTCCTCCTGTCCTGCCACTGGCTGCCTGGGAGAAGAGCCAGACTCCCACCTGGCTGCACCCCCCTTTCAGGCAGTTGTAGAGAGTGATGAGGTTTCCCCTGAGCCTCATTTTCTCCAGGCTAAACAACACCAGCTCCCTCAGCCGCTCCTCACTGGACTTACCCTCTAGACCCTTCATCAGCCTCATTGCCGTTCTCTGGACTTCATTATATATCATGCTATAAAACATTTATATGATAGTTTTATAATATGGTTAGTATTTCCTATATTATACATTATACAAAATAAAATACATATAACGTGCCACAAATTATAGAATAACTTATATTTACATGTTTTATTATATACACTCATACAATTTGTGGTTTTCTTAGCAAATTGCAGTTTGGATTTATGTCAAAATTCTATGATGCTACTTTTTTTTGGTTCAGAAATTCTATGTTTTCTCAAATTTTAGTTCTTACCTCCTTAAAGACATGTCTTCTCTTACTGTCTTTATGATGTAAATGACTGAGAAAAATTGCATTATTTAACAATCAAAATCAATGTTCTTTTTTCAAGGTTTTTGCTGTATTAGGACCATTAACTGTTATATTCTGAAATCTTTTCACTGTGCTTATTTCAGCTCAAAATTGCTTCTTTTTGAAGTCAAATACTATAATGTTGTATGACATTGCAAGGATATTTCTCTGACATTCAGACTGACTTCTATGCTTGTTCTCATAATATTTTAGAATTCTCTATCACATCTTGTCTAGAAATACTGTGATCCTTCATCACCACTGTGAAATATTGCAGCAATTCAATCACTCAGACTAAGCAAACATCAAATGAAGTCAGGGAGGTCAGTGGGTGTCAGAATTGTCTGTATGTTTTAGAGATTACGCTGAGGAAGCTAGCTGACTTCCATGTTTTAAGATCTGTCACATCTGAGGTCAGGCTATGTAATTAATAGTAGTTGGGAACTTGGTGTGTACTGGAATTCAAATTCCTCCCCAGTTATTAGTACTACACAAGCTCTAAGTGTTTCTGTTTCATTGCCGTCTTTGTCACTGGCTTCATTGTCCGTGGCCACTATCACTCAGCCTGTGATGCAGTGCTCTCAGCCTGTGCTGCATCACAGGCTGAGTGAGCATGGCCAGTCAACTGAGGGAGGTGGTTACCCCCTCTACTCAACACTTGCAAGAGAATGTCTACACTGGGCTTCCAATTTCCTTTCCCCTACAGAAGGAAAACACTGATAAACAGGAGCAAGTATTGTGGAGGCCCCCAGAATGTTCAGGTCTGGAGCACTTGTCCTGCCCTTCAGGCTGAAGAAACAGGGCTGCTTCGGCCTCAGGAAGGAAGAGATTTTCTGGGGAACCCGATAGCACACTCCAAAACCTAAGGGGAAATTATCAAACAGACAGGTACAGGGTCTCCGCATCGGTGTAACGTGTGAGTATCAAAGACAGTGGTTATGTTGAAAGCAAAGAGTTTCAGGCTTGATATAAGTAAAAAGAAATTCTCACTAAGGCCAGCCAAGCAGCAGAACAGGCTGCCCAGGGAAGCAGTGCAGGCTCCATCCTTGGCTGCTTCAAACACCAGTTTGACAAAGCACTGAAAGACCAGATCTGAACTCACTAATTCTGCTGCAAGCAGGTCTCCTTAGGTCCTTTCACTCTGAATTATACCATAATGCTGTATCACAGCCCATGATATGTAGGGCAAATGATCAGTCCACAATCAGATGTCAGACTTGTGAAATGAAAGAACCCAACGGGATTTTAAAGTCTTATAAATTTTCATAAGAAAATAAGAATGCAGTGCTGAAAGACACATCCGTTAACAAATCTTCCAGGCATAATTACCCTGAGAAGATAGAGATGACATAAAAATAAATACATGTTAATTTATATTTATTTATCTATGTAGTTTCCTGAGAGAGCTTAAAAGTATAAACGGTACTTTACCCATATTTCTCTTATTCATATAAGCTGAAGAAATTTGAAGACCAAACACAACATCATATGATGGAGGAGAATCACATAAAGAATAAAAATATTTATTAATATTATATATAAAATATAATCATTATTATAAATAACAGGTAAATTAATGAAAATTCACAAGGTAGCATGTGATTTAAAGAAATTAACCTAATTGAATATTGTAATAAATTACTCAATTGTTTATCAAATATGGCTCATTCAATTATTCAGCTGAGTTCTTTGGTGTAGTTTATAGCATTTCTTCTCCTAATTCCTAATTTTTGATTACAAACAGCAGCAGACATAGAATTTTGTGTAATACCTTACTATTGAACAGAAGCCAAATATGTTTTCTTTTCCATTGAGTAGAGAAATTACTGAAAACAGAAATATCATCACAAATCTTCAATAAGGTGTTAGTTTTGCACAAACATATTATTCTGGTTACCACAGATCTGTATTCGGAATGAAAACCTAGAATTATTGTGTGAATTTATAAAATTTAAATTCTTACGTGTAGTTGAAATTTTGCATGTAGATATTGCACACACTGAATTATTCTCCCATAGTACAGTTTTCCTAGCTGCATAAAAATTGAGAGGAGATAATATGCATAATATCATGTAATGGAAGCATGCATAGCTAGTGAAGGGTATGTTCCCAAGACGTGATAACCAGCTATGAATTTCCCTTCATTCAATGCATTAATGTAATGCTTTATTCATAACTTAAATCCAATTGCATAAACCAAAATATCTGTTTGAAAACTATTATAACACTTTTTGTTTTCATTATTGATGTGTGTCATGAAAAATTTTTACAATTTCTGTGGTTTGCACTGGATCATGGTGTTTTTCTTTCTACTTCCAAAAAGAACTGGACGAAATTTTTAGAGAAGTCTATATTAGGCTTGTAACAAATAACATTTAAAAGTTATTGCAGACAAAATGCATTATTGTTTAGCAAAACTCTGCAGCAGTTACTTACTATCACCACGGCAAAGCAAAGGCCCCAGTTTGTAAGCTGCTTCCGAGTTTGGTCTGTCAATATCTGTGATCACAATTTCAGTTACTGGTAGATGGTCCTTGTAGGAGAGGAAGCCAGTATCATTAGTCCTGAAAAGGTAAAATGAAAGCCACGGCTCTCCTAAATGTTTCCAATAAACATTTCATTGTCATTGACACATTGCTGGGGAAAAGGAAAGTAATTTAAAAAAAGAAAAAGGTTGCCTAAATATGTATGTTTGTATATGTGTGTCTGTATATGTGTGTTTGTATATCATTGATATCCCATCATCAATATGGGACATTTAATGGCTTAATATAACTTTCAAGTAAGTCTAATTTTTTTTTAATTTTTCCACCTTGACAAAAGTATAAAAAATCAAATAGAAATGTACAAATTCATGCTGACTACAGGAAAAGCAGTATATGCTACAAATATGAAACTTGCGGAAAAGAAAACGTGCAACTTTGCACTCAGAGCACACAGCCAGTACTTGTAATCTTAGACCTAGTTTCCTGTTTAAAATCATTGTTGACTTAGTGTCAGAACTGATTTTCAAATTTCATAAGCACCAGTTTTGGCCCTAAAATTCCTTCCCCTAAACCCATGAAAATGTTCAGTTACTCAGGACCATTTTACATTTTGGAAAATTCAGTCTGGCCATTCAATCCATTCATGGTTGACTCTTCCCTTTAAAGGGCAAAGCAAACAGTTCAGAAAAAACAGCAGAAGCTCAAGGAGGAGAGGTAATCTGGAAATCCCACTGCTCAGAGATTAAACATGAGACACATCTCAGCAAGAAAGCCATGTTTCTCTGAGAAGTTGTTGGGCTTAGCAACCTTGTCTTTCAGTACACAATGCACAGGAACTAAGAGAACAGGGAGAGATTCCACCCTTGTGCTGAAAAAGCACCCCCTCCCCTCNGAGGAATGGAAAACATATTTTTTTTCTCATGTTAATTTTTCATGAGGTAAGACATTTCTAATTTAGATTTCTAATTTAGAATTGAAAGAAAATTCCTGAAAACACCAAAAGTGTTTGCTTCAGTAAAATGATGCTATAAACAGAACAAAACTGAATAGAAACTGTCTTCTGTGGAGAGGATTTGCAATTTTTAAATTGTTAGGCTAAGATTTTTTTTTCAAAACAATCTTTCTATTCTAGAGTTCTAGAGACTGAAAGTTTTTGATTAGTCAAATAAGGAGTTTAGAGTTAAATCTATGTCCAATATATGACATAAGATAGATTTCACTATAAAAATAGACTATC
This sequence comes from Aleadryas rufinucha, assembly GCA_013397815.1. Taxonomy (NCBI): domain Eukaryota; kingdom Metazoa; phylum Chordata; class Aves; order Passeriformes; genus Aleadryas; species Aleadryas rufinucha. The sequence goes on from VZTH01010725.1 coordinate 301,792, forward strand.
AAAACCAGTGTTCCAAAACCACAGTGTGTAACTAGTCCTCTATGCTCAAAATGCATCTCAAACAAGCATAGCTTCTACCTACTTTTTTCACCCAGTGAACAGTATCTAGTCAACTGATCCAAACCAGTAGTCTCTAGGGAACCAAATATAATGTTAATCACAAGTTCCAGAATGAGTGTACACATAATCACTGGAGTCACTGGGAAGAATCTCCACTTATAAATGTCAAAAGTGGATAAAAACAGAGTCATTATACTTTCAGTTTAATACACCCATAAACATCTCAGCAACTTACTCAAAGTGGATGTGCATGTGAAGATCTGCACATCATCCTCTTATCTACTGTATTTACAACTATGTTACCATTATAAATTAACGTATATATGTGAGCATGGATTAAATAAATGACAAAAATTAACATGAATATATTACATGTGTGAGCAACTATGCTAATCTTTTTCTCAAAATGCATACATCTTTTAACACTTACTTTTATGTTAGAAATGAAATACTGGTTTTATTTTTGTGCAGCATAATAATAGGAAAATTTTTAGTGTTCTCTGTGATTCTTTTATCTCTTTATTGGAACAAACATTGCAGATAACACCCTATGAATTTTACTGCAATAGCAAATTCTTTTCTCCAGAAATCTTTGAAGCTTGTGAAGAATTGTTCTTCAGCTAACTCTTTTTTGTACTTTCATTTCTGTTTCTGCTGAATTCCCTGATCATGTTGAGGGAACAAGCATTTTCCAACCCAACCCACTAGTTGCTCCTTTAAAGGAAGGGTGGACCTTCAGAAATAAAAATGATGTATTCCTTGATTTTGCACACATCAAGATGTTCCTAAGTACTTTCCTTATGTTTTTCTACTTTCAAAAAAAAAAAAAAAAAAAGCTGATGCATTTTCTAAAATGCATATATTCATGTACTCACTGAACTTGATTTATATAAGTTAAATAGACTTCACAATTTTAAGACCATAACAGTTTCTTCAGTAGAAGAACTTTCATTTGAAAAGTCCCTATGCTTTATCAAATCCTGTACTGCAGTGGAGCTCTTGTTGAGAAAGTTATATCTGATCCTATTAAATGAAAAGTCAGGTTTAGATTTGGCATTGTAACAAATCCATCATATTTATTTGAAAGTTATCGTAAATGACACCAGAGAATTTTAGGCACAAGTGGAAGATGTACATCCTAGAAATCCATTCATTTTCTTTGAGTAGGACTCCATATGAGTACTTTGCTTCATTGATAGCAAGGGTATTAATTTTAATTACCTATGTTGTAAATTAAAAAAAAAGTGTGTAAAAAGTCTAAACTTAAAAGTGAAGTTAAAAATTATGCTAAAAATTAACTTTTTTCCCAGAACATTTTATTTTAACTTTAATTACTTTCAGTAATCTAAACTAACTGAAATTGTATTAAAGAACTGTTGTCTCAATCTGTAACATGCAATATACTAAAAGATTAGAAAATATCTGTAAAATTAAACCTTCCCCAAAATTCAGTGTGAAAGAACTAGCAGTAAGACTTAATGTATATAACAATATCTTTGTGAAAAAATATGCTCTAAAGCAAAGAATCAGATGACACAAAGTCAACTTAGATTTCCAACTGCCTTGATACTACAAATGTCCTAAGGCCTGTATATTGTCTTTCTTTAATTTTAACAAAAAAAGTATTGTGAATAAGCAACAGTAAAAAGTCACCATTCATCCCTGTCCGCATCACAGTTGCAGTAATGCTGGGAATCAATGCAGCTTCCCTCCAGTCCACAAGCACATTTTTGTACAGCAGGCAAGGAACCTCCCCAGTAAGTATGAGTTTCATTGGTTCTTCCAATCCACCAGCTCAGCGGCACCCCATCTACAAAGCAGGTTAGAGAAAATCAGTGCCCAGTCTTGTCTCCTACTTCTATCAGGTTTCCCATCCAAATAATACTCCAAAAGATTAAGAAGACAAAAATCCCTGCTCAAATCTAAAACCTTTAAATGACCGGGAAAAAATAAATTACCACCTTTGCTTGGTAAGCGATTATTCATTTTAATACTTCATTATCATGTATTAAATGATTGTCACAGATTTTTGCTTGCATTAGTGGAAAAGGGAACTCACACTACCTAGTTCAGCCAGCCATGATATTAGAATCATTTATCTTAAGCAGCCCATTTATATAATTCATTTTAAAATGGTCCATGAAAGAGGAGATATAATCATCCTAAAAATCAGGGTGGTTTATATTCTGAAGTAAAGATCAATTTCAGATGTTGGAACTACCAGAAATAGAATGAGGAAAGTCACAGAAATGGTCTCATCCCACTACCAAGCGTACTACAGAGTACTACTACCCACATCTGTGATGAACATTAAGCAGCTGCATAGTTGTGTTAATCAGAAACGCCCAAAGACAGCTGTTAGGTCATGGACAGCAGATCCAGAATTTATATACTCAGAGATAGCAAAAATCATGTTAATGGTGCTCCCATAAGCAAGTTGATATATCTGGTGAGCAGAAGTGAGGTTTCCCAAGACTATTACATCTCTCTGTAGTGCATCCAGTCAGCATTGTTTGTAGCAAAATGATAAAACTGTATGTTTCCTTAATGTTACAGTACTGCAGAATAAGCTTAAAGATATTGCCAAGCAAGCATAGCAACAGAAGAAATACCTACAGAACACATAATAGCAAAATGATATGAAGCATAAAGATAAACCATCTCAAATGAGATGGAAGAAGGGTGACAGATGCATGAAAGTCAAGGCATGAGAAGAAATCAAGTACTGTTAAATTATAGAGTTTCTTATAGGTGCACTTCTTTTTGCTTCTGCTGGAGCTCCATTTTCAGCACCTGGCCCCCACAAAGAAGCTGGAATTTATTCTACTGTCAACTTTACTTACAACTGCTACTGCTTATTAAACCTCACTGTTAGATAAGACCTCTGTTGCACTGACAGTCTTTCAGATCGCAAACATATTGACTGCATTCATTACCACACAACTGTCAGCCCAGCAGGCCAAAAAACAGTGTGTGCAGTTTTTCGAAAAGTCAAGCTTGCATAATGGCATCAATGTCCAATATCAGTGTTTGTGTTTGCAAACCATCACAGAAGGAAGAAAACCCAGGGACTAAGTATAAATAATTTATCAGACAACACTTTAAAAAGGTTCTAACAACTAAGACTGTAAAAAGCAGAATATTTCTGCTGCTTTAACAGCATGCCTTAGGTTTATATTGTAGTCATGAATTAGCATTCCCAGTGTTTCACTAGGGACATTGGGGTATGTTTAAAAGCTGGTTTCAGTTATTTGTTCATACAGCCAGGTGACGAGAGAGTATTTACTGAAATGCTGCAAGTTCATACTGATTAGCCCGGATTTTCTTCCCTGCCTTGGCAGAAAGTACTGCCTAAGCAAAATAAAGCCATTAATTAAAATGGTTAGAGATTCAGTCATAATGATCACATAAATGTATTAACAGATGACTTCTTTAATGATATAATTTGCAAATGCTATCCAGGCTGATTGAATATAATGCATTCTTAAAATACAGTCAGTTAAGAATTGCTACATGGACAGTATGTTCCAAAAAATGTGTCATGTAACCATCACCAAATTCATCATCAAATTTTGTACTTCTTGGGCATACCTAGTGAAGATTTAAACAGCAGAAATGAGAGTGATTAAACTGTTTAAACAAAGAATGATTTTAGAAAATTTGTAGGACATTCACATAACTTTCACATATCTATTTATTCCTAGCATTCAAAACTAAATTTTAGATGACATCACAATTGACTGGTTGCACACTTTTAAAACATTTATTTTAGCACATTTATGTGCATATTATAAATATGCACTTATATATAATATAAACAGCATAACAATATAAATAGTGAATTGTTTTAGCACATTTACATGCAATCTCCTTGGACAAAAAAAAAAAATAGTCTTTAAAATTTCTGCTTGAGGCAAACCAGGCTTTTGAACATCTAAACATAGTTTAATATGGAGCCCACGGTAAAAGGAAGGTTCATTGGGACATCTTAAGCAGCAGGTTCACTTTTTTTGCTGTGGAGATGTTTTCAGGAAGATATTCTTCCAAGAGCGAACACTAACCTAAGAAGTCCAGAGATGTCCATGCCATAATTAGGGAGAAAGTATGCGTAAGGAAAGAGCTTAGACATAGATTCAGAGAGTACTTCACGCAAAGGCCTCCTCTCTGCTTCGCAGGAAAGAATGCCAAAGAAAGAATTTTTAGCATTCTAAGGGTCTCTGGTGCACAAGTCAAAAAATTTCACTTAGTTTTATAAAAAACAGTAAACAATGAGGGTTTTACCTCCACATTATTTGGAGTACTTATAACAGATGTTCAGAGTAAAGTCTTTCAACATGAGCTTTGTGCCAGTGACAGTTAAGAATTAAATAGACTACATAACTTCAGTTTTCTTTAAGTAGATCAGATCTCTCTTTTTTCTTAAAGCAATTATAATTTTGTCAATAATCCACATTAAGTACTGAGCTTTTTATGAATGTTTCTATTGAACAGTGGAAAATCAATGTTATTGATGTTTTTTGTCAAGTACAATATGCACATTAAATGCACACATTAAGTTCTGCTGGTATCTATGCACTAATTTGTGTTCTTTTAAAAAGATATTTCCTCAGTAATTCCTTCATTAAAATTAAAAAATTCTTGGAAGACCAAACAAGAGGAGATCTGTTGATAACAATCTCTGTTAATTTAAAAGTCTTATGAGAGAAATTAACTTCAGAACTTAATTCTCTGAAAGAAAATCATTATAATTCGACATTTGTATTTTCCTGGTTCAAATATCTCTTGGCAACTTACAGATATCTGAATACTTGATATTTGAAGTAGTTCAAACTCCAAGGAGCAAAATGCCATAGCCTCATTAGAAATAAATAACTTTAGTAGCCAGTAAAATAAAAGGCATTATGCAACATAATAAGATTTTTCTGCTTTACTTACCTGACTTATCTGAAAGCCTTGACTTTTTGCAGTAGTAAGCAAGCTCCTGTTCACAGTGATCTGCAAGGTTTATTGTAGCCTGAAGCTGGTCTAGGCTGGCAGAATACTTGAAAAACACAGTGTGTGGCTTCTCTCGATTAGCACTTTTAACTCTGGTTAGGTTAGTGCTGTTATGCTGTATAATTGTCCACGTTGCATCTTTCAAAACACATGTGAAAAGTAATAAAGAATGAGAAAGAATTGCTTAAGTTAGTAATGGAAAGACTGTGTATGATGAAATCAGCCAAACTTCAAGATAACTTCTTTCATCATCGAAAGCTCTTTGGGGCCCATGAAACACAGAGATAAATCACTGAGCAAAAACGAAAACAATTATTAATTGTTTTTATTCATCGGTAAATTATTGTACCATGACTGTAACAGATATTCAGCTTGTTATAATTATTGAATAAGGAAAGAATATGTGATGACACCCAAATATTTGTATTAGAAATAAAACACTGTTTACTTGGTAAATGCAATGAAAGATTAGGAAGAAAAAAACGCTTACTCTTGTTACTTTCCCCAGGCTTAAATAATATATAAAATAACACTTATTCTATCCTAGAATCTACCTACATTACATACATCCTTATAGCTTGAATTAATTTTTTCTGCATAAGAAAATGGCCTACAGGCCTTTTCTACTATACAAAGAAGCATAAGTATCTTGCATATACTGTATTTACTATAAAACTAAGATTACATGTAGGTGAATTATTATTGCCATCTAAAATTATTAAATAGTAGTTATGGTGATGGCTCATATCATTCTTCTGTTCTGTACATTTGCCAAGCCCCTTCACCAGTGAATAGGAAAGAAATGAGCTTATTCTGTTTCAATTCCCACTTTCAAAACCTGTAAGTCTCGCTCCTGACCAAAATCCCTTTCAAGGCAGGGGTGAGCAGGCTCCCAGTTAAAGCCAGTCTGGGACAGTCAAGTCACGTTTAGATTCATGATCACCGTATTATTGCATCTTAATGGCCAACGTAATGTGAAAAAAACCATGAGAAATACTATTTTCTCTAAATTTTAGTATTGATATTATATTTCTGACATTGTAATAGTAGTATTCCAACTAGACTTGTATTTTATTTCATCAGCTGCCTATAGGCCACACATAGCAGATATTATAAAATATTCATAAAGTGGAAAGAACTCATGGTCACTTAGAGATAAGTACTACTCAGAAAAACTAAAAAAATATATTTTTTATCTAATTATAAGATTTTATTAAGGATGTGATTAGAGTGTCAAAAACCAGACAGCTAGATATATAAATTTAAATTTTGGTTGCTTTGTTTGTTTTGGGTGCTGTCTTCATGGTTGTGGGGTTTTTTTGGTAAATGGACATACACACAGACACAAATACATCTAAACATTCCACTAAACATAAAAATGAAGACAAGCAGTTTGGGTATTCAACTCATGGTCACACTACTAAAATTCTAAAGAAAAAAGAAAAACAGACAACTGCAAAGTTTGTAGCATTTTAATTGACAGTGTGGACTGTAGGCTTTTGATTCTGAAACTGACCTCCAAGAATAAAATCAGGGAATGGCACCTCCCTCCCAGCTGCCTGAAAATAGAGCCCCATGAATGTCAAAGACAAGGCAGTGCAGTAAGAAATATGGGCATCTGCCTTCCCTGCCTCTGGTGGGAAAAGGGAATATCAATCATGAAGAAACTGGGAACAAAACAAATATAGAAAATTCATCCTGTCAGAATGCATCTTGAGATGAAGAACTGATCAATGATGTTTGCTTAATGTGGTGAATAAGGAGTGACTGAGGAAAACAGTAACAGCTGTTCATGGACACACAAGGATAAATCAGACACTACACTGTACCTTGGAGAGTTATACCCCCTTAGAAAAATTGTCATCTTTCTGCCATGATTCTTTGGTCTCTTTTAGTCTCACAGGACACTAGAATATTTCTTTTTAAGAGCCTGTGTCAATCTGAAGTGTGTTTATTGTGAGCTAGCACAGTTCACTGTAGAAGTCAAAATCAGGAGCTGACATGGTGAGACTAGGTAAATTGCTCAAGTCAACATCAAAATCTTACTATAAGGTTTCTAAGTCAAGTTCTCAACACTTAGGGCATATCTAAATCAGTTCAAATCTAGCTTATTAATGTATTCTTTTAAACAGTTATAACTGTGTAAAAATATATTTTTATCAAACAAAACAATAAAATGTTTCCATCATTTTGGCTGGAAAGCAATTCAAAGGAAAGGGGCTAAGTAAAAAGAAAAGGAGACAGCCACAAATCCAGCAATAATAAATTCCAAAAAACCATTTAAATTTAAGCTTTGTTGAAAGGATATATACCAATATACCATATACAATACAGAGATTAACATCAACTGCTTTGTTAAAAAGCAGACTGAAGTCAAACTCTGATAGCCTAAACTTCTAGTTATGTACATGATCACATTCAAAGAACTGGTTGCAGAAGGGGAACAGTGCTCAAAAGCGAGGCTGCAAGAGTCCCACTGGTTGCACTTGTATTCTCCAAAGGATCACCCTGCAGTTTGAAAAATGAAGTTTAATACCTATATTCCTCTTAACAAAGGCCAGATCTAAATGACAATTTTTCAGAAGGCTGTCAGGAAAAATCTGCAAATTTCTCATAAAACACAGCTTATTTCTCATTTTCTTAAGTATCCTCGAGAGGCTGCAACTTCAGTGAAAACAAAGCTGCTCCTCAAAAATGAACTACTATGACATTGTCTCCATATGGAACACATGCCCCATTTATGCAAAGCATAACAGGAATGCTGTGTTAGCTTCACAGAATTGGAATCCTAATTATTAGGATTCTAATAATTCTAAGGATTCTAACAGGTTAGAATCCTGTTATTATTCTAATTTTTCTGCCTAATTCTTTGCCCAATGTCCTGAGCTAAGGAGTCACCTTCATTTTGTTTACATTAAATTCACAAACTGTGAATTTTGTGCATGTTTACATTAAATTCACAAACTGCAGAGACTTCTCACTTGGTAACCCATGTTTCAATATAATGAGCACGCATACAGTCCCAGCTGTAAGTTAAGGAAGTTTATCACCTCACCTGTCATATTGCAGTATACCAGAAATGGTCCCAAGGGGCCACTTCCATCTGAATCAATATTGTAAAAGCCTGAAGTGTTCCCTCTGTGCTTATAGGCTTCACATGATTGCTCATAGATGGCTGTAAAAGAACACATTCCATCATAAGTGTAATGGCATGATTTTACATTTTATTTAGAGAATTAAAAAAAAAAAGTGCATGAACTGTGACATTGGGAAAAGAAGCTGGGTGTGTGTTATCTCTGCTAAAGAATGAAGGAAAATTCATGGAATCAAAACTATGCCTTTATTAGAAAATGTTAAGAATATTTGGTTTTATTCATCATGGAGATCACAAGGTGCATTTTTTCTTGTATTTCTACAGCATTTTATTCTGTATTTCCAGCTGAAAACTTCTGGGAGGAAGACATGAAATATGGGTGAGTAAATGGTTGTAAAAACTGCTGAACAATGGTAGACTGCCAAGGGTATTACTTAGACCCTGGTAATCACATTTTGACAAAACCCCTACTAACTACCTCAACCAAATCAGATTTTTATTGCTGTTGTTGTAACATAAAGCAGAAGGTAAGCACTTTTTTTTTTTATTCCCAGTTATTATTTTTTATTTTTTTCCCATTTTAAATGGAAGAGCAAGTGACTTGTCAGAGACTTCAGTAAAAGAACTAAATAAGCAAAGACAAAATGACAGCTCCGTGGTTCCTTGTCATGTATACTTTATATCAATCTAGGTCTGAAAAAAAAAATCAGTGATACCTCCTCTATATCAAATATCTGAGAAAAAAGAAGATGTATGAGTCCACATCTGTAACTGTATTTCAGGAAGCATGATGATAAAGCCACAGCTGGACACACTATTCTAAATTCTCCTCTAACCATTATATTTCTTTTGAGCAGTCATAATGTTTTGATCTTTCATTTCAAAATTAAACTGTGTGCTCTATTAGTTATCAAAACTTAAAAAAAAAAAATCAGCCAAAAAGAATGAGCCATTAGATTAATAACGAAAAATAGTTATGAGTGCTATACAAATGTTTTTTAAAAATAAGCTATTTTTTAAGAGTGTGATCCTTCTATTTTTTTTTGCCTGATGGTGACTGATATTATATGGCAGCAACTATAAAAAACACAAACCATTGATTTTACTTACTCTATGAAATATCCATAATAAACAATTTATACAATTTTCAAATGGAATTTTCTGGTTCCTTACAGTAAATGCTCTTAGCTAAATTTAGAAATGACAAAAGAAGTTCAGTTATTCATTATCATTTTTGACAATGAAAAGAATTTGGCAACTCATATTATTACATTTCTCACTGAGTCCTAACTATCAGGAAACCTTAGCCTCCCTCTGTCCTCATAGACATCACCAGATGATTCAATTTGTGTCTTTTCAAATTGTAAGGAATCAAATCACCTACATCTTCACCCTGGGCTCATCAGAGTTGAATGGTATACACTGTGGTATTCAAAAACATCTATACTATTGGCATATATGACACTTGTTGACTTTATATGAGCAAGATTTAAATAGGTAACCTTCTAAAATCAGTGATTTCTCAAAAAATCTGATTTGGGTAGACATACATTCTTTTTGTAAAAGCTCCCAAAAAGGATTGTATAGATTTTATAAAGACAATTTATAAGGATAGAATTATTTATCTGATGATTAAGGCAATCTTTATATTTTTAAAAAAACCCAAACCAGTAAACTTTCATATGGATTTTTACTTATTAGAAGCAGGTGAATGAAAGTCAGAGTACTTATTTTAACATCTTCCCAGAACATGCTGAAAGCAACACCAAAGTAAAGCATCTCCTATGAAATTACCTAAGTAACTTTCAATTAGGTTTTTTTAATTAATTTATTTTCTCCTAATCTACTTCCTGATCCAGCAAACTACAAAAACATGTGTTTGAGGTTTAGCACAGGATTACCTTTGGACATGCATGTAGTCCCACTGTCTTAGAAATAATGAGTATTAGTTGTTGTGATGAATACAGATGAATTTAACATATTTCTAAATGATCCATTGATTCAGAAAGTGGAACTATATGGATGGGAGAGGATATTACTATCTTGTGTAAAATAAAAAAAATCATGGAATAAAAACACTTAAACTTTCAATCAATTTTTTGTTACATATTTTGAGTTCCCAAGGCCTTTCCTCAAACCAAACTATGAGTATTTTTATGACTGAAAATACTTTATCAATGGTAAGTTCAAATGTTTTTTGTTTTGTTTGATTTGGTTTAGGTTTTTTTTTTTGTGGTGAAGAAATTCAATCAGAAATAAAAGCACAGTCAGAAATCAGAAAACATCTTAGACTTACGATAGTGGCAAGTAGCTCCCTTGTAACCAGTATTGGCACAGTTACAGTGGAAACTGTTCCAGGACTGTGAGCACTCACCACCATGTTCACAGTAATTAGGCAAACACCTAAAATGAAAAACAACGTGCATTTTCACTCTTTTTTCTCTTCACTTACATGCCACTTGTACTTAGCAAGAAAAGCAAATACTGGAAAAGAAGCATAACGTGAAGGAAGTCGTCAAGGTCATTGGTGAAGGTGTCAATGTAAGTAAAAGAAAATTAAGAATTTCTTCCCTCATATTCCTTTTGCTTATAAAAAATATTTTAATTATGTAATAAGCTTGTGAGAACAGAAATAAAGTGTAAGATGCAGAATTGTTATTACTGTTCAACTGGCCACAATTGAACACAGGCAGATGAACCAATGAAAGGTTTATGTGTTGATAATTCAATGGCAAGTTTTGCAATGACTGGAATTTCTTCAACAAGCTTTATCAAAATAAATCAAATTACAGCAGATTTCTTTCTGTTCTTGTAAAAATAAAAAAAATCACCTAACAAATATCCTGAAGGGTTTGATTACTTTCTTCTAGGTACACAGCCGATGACTGAAAATATAATTTACCTGTAAATTCTTAAGTGTTTAAGACTGCAGCACTATACCAAAGTATAAAACAGTTATGAGATGAAAAAAAAAAAATTTCTCTTTTTTATAAACACAGCTGAAAATACATTGAACTAGATTGGCACACTTCAACCAATTATTAATTAGCTTTTAACCAATTATTAACTAGCTTTTCAAGTTAGAAATTAGTTAACATTCTAATTACACTGAGTGTATGTGTATGTGTATGATACAGCTCAGAAAGTGTAAAATGACTTTACTGTTGACATTAGCCACAGGAAAAAAACAAACAAACAAAAACAACAGACCCGCTAATATTCACAGGATCTTAAGATACCTTTTAATTCATTCAAGAAATGTTCGGAGGATATTAAATCAGGATGGCAGAAAGTCCAGCATTTCACACATCTGCCATATGAATAATTCAGGGTCTTCATGCATTCACTCCTCATGGCACTCAAAGAATTTTATCTTCCTTTCATGTTTATAAACAAGGATAAATGGTTTTCACGGAAGGAAATTAAACAAAGAAGTAGCAGGTGAAGTGTAGGTAAAGTAAATAAACGGAGAGATGTCACCTATTTACAAGGAAATCTGTGACATTTTTTAGCAGTGAAAGAGCTGATCTTGTATCTATTCTCTCACTCACAAAATGTATTCCTAAGACTAGTCTGTAGATGATATATGTCTCAACGAGCTCTGCTTAGGCTCTGGGCTTACAATTATTTTGATTTTAAATACTTTGATGGAATTACATAAATATGCATACTAATATTTCTTAAGTAAATGCTTTATTTTACTATGGATATAACTAATCATCAGTTATTATAAATACAAATCCCTAGCAAAACTGCCTTTCAAGACCTTCAGTGCATCCACTGACAGCTGCTCTGCTTTATTTCAGTCCCAACATTTTGTGTCTCACACCTTTTTGATAAAGTCATCATTATCCAAAAATTGTGTTTTACATGGTCTTAACTTGTATTGACTTCCTGTCCCTACTAATTAATCTTACTAATAGTGTTCACAAATTGAAAAGTTTAGATGAAATTGATGATACTTGAACCTTAATGAAAGTGTAAACAAGTTAAGAGTATAATTTAAATCTTTTAACATTAAATTTAACATCTTTCCTCTGCTTCAGAATGTATAATAGAAAGTAGCCCCTAGCTACATCAAAGTAAATGTCTAACTAAATTATACACTGCGACCTCACCCCAAAGCAAGATTTACAACAGGGCTTTCTCTGAACAAACTAATCTTCTACAAAATATTTCTCATATTTGAAATATTTGTAATACTTCATCTGTAAAAATTAATTTTTGGATTCATCATCATGTCTGCTAACACCAGAAAAGCAACAGCTGATCAAACATTTACCATGTATTTCTTGATAATATGCTTTTAAGTGTGTGGTATCTGAAAATGAGATAATATTTTAAACCAAGGCAGCAGGCTATAATTAATTATAAATTAATATTGAGAGGAGAATACTGATCCAGAATATGAATATAATTTTGATAAAGAAGAGGAAAAATAAGAACTTTGTATGTCAAGTTTCAGCTAGACACATTTTTCTGTCCACTATTTCTTTATCATGGTTCTAAATTATGGCTAAAAGATACTTATAAAAGAGCAAATAACTACTGCATTTTTAATGTCTCTTATTTCTTCATCAGTTTAGTAAAAAAAGAGAGAAAAAATTATTTCAGAACTGTGCAATGACCATTTTTATTTTTGGCTTTTTGTTTAAAGATATAAACCCATTTAATATTTTTATTTTTTTGTACAAAACATTGCTGCCAGGATAAAAAGGCAAGAGCTCTTGGTAGGAAATTGTATGTTTCTGTGTAGGGCTCAATGTAATTAGGACAGACTCATCTGGTACTCTCTCCTCAGAGACTAAATATGCTAACATTGTAAGGTGTTTAAATGACACTGTGTCCTTTAAAGTGATTTTGTGAATGGTTTATACATAATTAGGAGTTATTAAACCAATATATATTGATAAAGGAGCTGAGAGAAAAGATATTAAGGAGAAGTGTATGAAGGGAATTGTTTGCATGCCTAAGAGATATATGAGCAACTGAACAATATAAAGATATCATGTAATGAAATGGCTAAATGAAGGATCATGGGAAGACTGACAACTGGAAAAAGTCATAACAATTTAAGACTAGGATAAGGAATTAGAAAGTTTATGGAACTGAGAAAACTGAAAACAGGAAAATGGTATGGAACTTTTTTGTATAAAAAGACTAAAAAGTTAATAATTTATATTCAGAAAAATGAATTATTAACTAACCATCTCTCCATAAAGACTGTAAATCTCATAAAGAATACTCTTCATATGTTAAATGTGTACATATGAGGTAAAGAATGGATTAAATATAATTATTTTCTGTTTATTTACTATTGTATATAAATCCAGGTTGCTAGCAAAGAGTAAATTTTGTTTGTCTTCATGCACTTTAAATGTGTAAAACTACTACATTTAGGTGTCCATCACTTCTGTTCCAAAAGCCATCAATAACTTCAGAATTTGGGTTGTGCTTCACTATTTGGAACTGGAGATGTAAAGACTCGCCTAAAGACTCCAAGACAAAGAAAGGATTTGTCTGAGCTCATCTGTAGGGAGATATTTACCATCAGGAACAAAGTGGGAAAAATGCTTATTAGCTTACGGCATTAAAAGACATTTATAAACCAAGGTAAGAAGAAAACATTTTTTTCTCAAATAATATGGTGCACAGGATGATACAAGCTACTATTAAAAATTGTTTAAAACATGTAAGCACTTTTAATTTTGCCAAAGAAGAATGTGGTTTATCACCTGGGAGTTACGGTGAGATGTAGAATTAGTTTATAAAGAGAGACATGAAATTTCAAAATGATGAGCTGCAATTATCAATTAAATGAGACTGTGTGAGGAAACAGGAAAGAAACAGTCCCAGATGCAAGATAGCACAAGCCCAGACAGGATTTTTAAAAGCAGTCTATTTTGAAGTAAAATATAATGAGGGCAATGAAATATATAAAAATGGGGGGGTGGATTAAACTGCTATTTTGATGAATTAGGAAGACATGCTAAGCGTGTGGGGAGCTGAAAACTAAATCTGGCAGAGCCAATGCAAGAAAGATACAATGGTCAAGATAGAAGAGTCATAAATTAATACTAGCAAATATTAGAGAAAACAAAAGCAACCAACCAAAAATCTCCCACAAAGATTTTGTACCATTGATCTTGAGAAAACATACATAATTTTGATGAAGTATGAAAGTAATATAAGCTCAAGTCAATAAAGAGTGAGAACGTAATAAAAACACTTTGAAAAACATTGTGGCTTGGAGGTCTAAGTGTCTTACACATGTCCTCATTGGAAGAAAAAACCCAAAAAACAACCAAAACCAGACACCAACGATATTGACATAAAATGAAGGTGGTAACTACTTTCCTTCATAGGCTGTAAAAATTCAGCAAGATAAAACTATGAGAAGGGCATGAATATAAAACTTTGCCCTTTGATGCAATGCTTAAAAGCAACAACAAAAACATAATTAAAAGGGAAGGGTGCAGTTCTGAATAAATTGAACTGCACCAAGTAAGAGTTAAGTGTTATGACACTTGTATACTCTAAATAATGCTGGAGTTCTATATACTGAGATTTGCATAGTGGTTTTATGCATCATTTATTGTTTATTTATACACAAAACATCTTTTAAAAACCTACATGTAAAACTTACATCTTATGGTCATTTAAAACTGAAAATAGCTGGAATCATTACATATAAAAATGTACCATCTTCCTTTAAAAATTTTGTTAAAATATGTCTGTGTTCATGGAAGAGGAGATGGCTTCTAAACTGCAGCTCTGAGATGAGAATTTTAGGAGCTCCACAGTTACTTTGAACATTGAAAAATTAATGGTAAATCAGACAGCAATTGGTAGCAATCATATCGGGAACCAGTTGGGTGATATTTTCCACTCATAATCTTGCTTAGATATCCTTTAATGTGTTTGACTAAAGAATATGCAGATTCCCACATTAGATTCTTTTGACTTGATTCTCTTCCTGATTTTGTCTTTTTACAAGCAAGAAAGCAAGTAGTGTAACGGATGTAAGTTCAATTCCAGAGTTGAAAAAACAGCAGTGATGCAGTGGATTAGAAGCTGGAAGGAAGTGTCATAAGGTCCATTGAAGAGGAGAGGAAGGAGACAGTTATGAGTGAAGAGCAAGAAAAGAAGTCAAAGACAGAAGTATGAAAGAAAGACAAAAAGAAACATCAGTGTATGTGGCATCCCAAATATAAGTCCCTAGTAAGTCATACAGTAAAGTTTTGACTGAGGCCAAACGGTGTTTTGGCATATGTTTATCACGCTTAGTGCCTACTGCAAAGTCAGGATTAGCTCAGTAAGGAATAAATTAGCACAATTATATATATATATATACATATTATATTATATTATATATAATTATATAATACATATAATATATATTATATATATACCAACTGCGTATGTTTTTAATGTATGATAGGTGTAGAAATATTAGTGAGAATACACATTACAAACACAATTGAAAGGCAGAACTTTTATCCTCCTCTTGCACCTTTCTCTCCTTAAACTTTTATGAAAAATTAGGTAAAGAGCTAGTATTTTTTTCATCTTTCATCTACAAGGAGTGGATGTCTACTGTGACTGTCTCCAAAATAAGAACTTGGATAGCTGTGCACTGTGTTATCTCTAGGAATGCATAGCAGGTCACAGAAATAGGTTTGTGTGACTAAACCCGAAATTGGCTATGGTCTTGAAGCAGATATCTGCCTACAGTGTTTTTCCAAAAAGATACAATTTTTGAAAGTCTTATGATTCAAAAGCCAGACTTTTTGAAATCAAAAGACACTTTATGAGGACTAGAAATAGAAAAAGTGAGTGAGAAGTTTAAAAGCACATCATTCCTCTCTGCCTGATATGTCATTTCAGTACAGCCTTTCACCTGGATCCAAGTAAACCACTTCTGGATTAAAGACAGAATAGCTGTCTGTGACTGCATTCTTTGGAGTCTATAGAATAAAACTCCTTCCATTGCCTGTCTGTTTGCTCCCTCTCTTCTCAGCAGCCTGTGCTGTTCTGCAACACCCCCTCTGCTTTCATCACACTGAAGTCCAGCAATGCCTTTCCATCAAGCATTTCTGTTTCTGGGAAGGTATACAGTCTTTCCTCACTGGGGAGGGAGACACTTCAACTAGGCATTCTTGTAGATAGATGCTAATTGCAAGTTATGAGGTTAGCTCCCACCATGGTCTGAAAGTAGATTGCTCACTCACTGTGATGGATACTATCTACTATGTTTCTGGATAGGTTGAATATAGGAAACAGCAGTAACTTCTAAAAAACATGGTATTTTAAAGGGTGTATGGAATTACAGGTCACAGTAGGGGATTTGTGTCTGCCGCTTTACTCGAAAAGAAAGTAAGATATTTAAAGTTTGTCAGAAACATAAAATAATTTTAGTCAAAATTAATTTTATTTGCAGTAAAAGGAAGTCTACTTGCAATATGCTACATACATTGCAATTATTCCAGACTTCTGAATTCTTACAAAAGAAACAGCATGTAATTTTGTAAGTGTTCTGTTCTTTGTTATCAAATCACTATCAGAAACAAAACATAGACATAAATAAATAAATGAGTAAACACTATTTTCTTACCTGTCTGTAATGCCACATAAATCTATCTGAAGATCACTGAAATTGCCAAAACCATTTTGCTGAACAGAGATCACATCCACTGTTTTATTACCAATGGAAATATGTCGCATGCATCCTTGAAAACCGGAAAATGAGGTATTGCATTCAGAAATGTTTCCACTGCTAGGACAACCTGAAAGAAGAATAAAAAACGGAGCTGAAAATAAATATTTTATTGAAAAAATTTTATATTCCAAAAGTAGATTGAACTTCGATAACCTACACGTTTTAAACTTTGTGGTTGGAGGACTTCAGCCAGAAGCTCTTCTGATAAGCCATGACTGTATGACTAAAAGGAATTGCTTCTCTGCAGTCTTACTGTTTTAAAAGCATATGCAAAAATATCACTAAAATTTTTGGTAAAGGATAACCGAAGCAAAAGTTCCAAAGCAAAGAATGGAATCAAAACATGATCAGGTTGACTGGGAGACCTTAGTCCCAGAATGTTAGGTTACAATACAAGGTCACATGATTTGAACAAGTTTCAAGTCATAATTGAAGTCAAATAAGAAAAAAATCAGTTACTAAGTACAGTGATTTTACTCTATCAGCTGTCAAGAAGATTTTGTAAAGTACTGAAACTTCTTGTTGCAGACCATCAACGACTCAACTAGGAGAGATGCTCCACTGAAGCTGCTACTCATGGACAAGGAAGAAATGGTCAAAAATGTAAAGATCAAGGACAGCCTTGGTTATAGCAAACATGAAGATGTTAAGCCAAGGAGAAGAGAGTAAGAAATAAAACCACAGAATTACAACCCTGGATTTCAGAAGAGCCAAATTTTTTCTGTTCAGGATCTCCTTTGAGGATACCATTAGAAATTGCCTTGGAGAGCAAAGGGGCTGGATAGCTTTCAATAAAAAAGCTCTTCAGAGCATAAGAGAAATCCATAGCAATATCAAAATAGTTAAGCAAGTGTGGCACAAGGCCTGCAAACATAAACATGGAGCTCCTGAGTGAGCGCAAACACATAAAGAAAGTATACAAAATGTGGTAGCAGGGACATGCAACGTAGAGAAGAATACTAAGACATCACCTGCACATCTAGGAACGTGGTTAGGAACCCAAGAGAAGCTAGAACTTGCCAAGGGAGCTGAAGTGCAACAAATAGGTTTCTTTAGGTACAACAGTAGGAAAATGAAGGCTTTTGGGGTAGGAGACTTAGTGACAAGGTGTAAGAGCCTAATAATAATAAAAGAAAAGCTCCAAAAGGTGCTTCATCATTATGACTGCTCAAAACCTGAAAAGCTCCAAAGATGCCTCGTCATTTTGTCTGCTTATCACGGGCTGTTTGGACCGTGGGTAGCCCACCTTGAGGCCCATAAAAAGGAAGGCAAAAGTGGTGCAAGTCGGAGGGGAAAGCGAGGGGCAGAGTCCCTGACCTTTGTCTCCCCCCCCACCACCACCATCGCCTGCTGCGAGACACTCTGAGGCCTCCTGGAGCCGACGCTGCCCGCCTGAGGAGAACCCCCCGAACCTGCATCCCTGGACCGGAGTCACGAGTGAGTTGTGGAACCCCTGCCCTGCTCCTGCGGCCCGTACTCAGGGCACCGCGAGTGGGCCAAGGTTCGGCTGCAGCGGCCGAGGCACCGCGCCTGCAACCCGGAGGATGGGCCGCTGCATTCCAGGCTCACTGCTCCGGAGATCGGAGAAGGCAGATAAGATGCTCCAAACGACAGGGAAAAAAAAAGGCCAAAAACTGCTTCACCACCCCCCACCCCATCTTGACTAGGTAACCCAGTGTGTGGTGGTGACTGTCCTATGCTTTTCTTTTTAAGTAACCTTGGCTTTTTCTAACTTTTCTCTACTTTTCTCTTTCCTTCTCTTTGCCTTTTTTACTATTAAATAAAATATATCAATTTTTTGGCACCAACATCTAACCTCACTTGGTTTTAATCTCGTTTTTGGGAATATTTAGAACCTTCTAAATTCTTTCTGGTTTATGCACAGAGACTTAGCTTTCCTTGCTTCTCTGGGTTTAAATCAGATCACAACACAAGGGTCTGGAGAAGAATTGTTTCCTTCAAGGTCTTTCTCTTCACTAGTAAAACTGATCCTTAGATTTCCCATATCCTAGCAGAGCATGAAAAAAGAATGTAGTATCCACAGTAAAGAAACAATAAGCCCAAGGTGCTCATCTGAGGGTGCTGCAGGAGCTGGTCAATGCCATTTTAACAATTGCCATTGTCATTGTGAATTCATTAACATTTTAATCCTCAAAGGGTCTTGGCAATTTGCTGAACTTCTTGATAATTGGAAAAGGCAGATGTTACACCCATCTTCAAGAAACTGGAGGGCAGGTAGTCTTATTGCAGTCCCTGGCAAATTCACAGAGTGAAACTTCTTAACACAATTTCTAAACATGCAAAGGACAAGAAGTTAACTGGCTAACTTTAGCTTTGAGGTTAAATCATGCCTGACCAAGGCCTTTGTTTTCTCTGCTGAAGTGATGAGCAGTATAGATGAAGGGAGAGCAGTGAGCATTGCACACCATGACTTCAGAAGACTTAACAGTCTTTTATAGTCTCCCTATCACCAGATTCATGATATGTGGGTGGGATAAGCAGGCAGTTGATGATGCAAAGTCCAGCTGATGACCACTGAGCAGAAGATTCTTCAGAGATCAGACGTGACATCTATAATGTCTTCATTAATGACCCGGATGATGAAACAGCACGGTCTTTCAGCAAGCCTGCAACTGATACCAAACCAGGGCAGGGACCAAACGTTGGAGAGCAGGGCTACAACTCAAAGGGGCTTGGACAGGAATGCCATGAAATTCAGTAAGAACAAGATCAAGATTTTTAATCTCAGATGGAACAAGTCCACGTCACAATCCAAACTGGATGATAACTGTCCAGAGAGAGGCCTGAGATCCTAGTGACCATCAAGTGGAGCATGAGCTGGGAAAGTGCTCTTGCAGCACAGAAGGCCATTGCCATTCTGGGATGCATTATAAAGAACACAGTCAGCAAATCTTGGGAAGTGGTCCTTCCTGCTACAGGGCACCTGTGAGGCTGTATCTGGAGTGCTGTAGTTCTGGACTCCCCAGTACAGAAAAGACATCAGCATCGTAGAGTGAGGCCAGAGGAGGCCTCCAAGATGGTTGGGAAGCTGAATGCAGTTATGCAGAGAAGCTGAGAGATCTGGGGCTACTCAGTCTTAAGAAGAGAAGATAAAGCTATCTGATAAGACAGCACAGAGAAGATGGAGCAAGACTACTTTCAGCAGTGTATGGTGATAGGCCAAGAGGCAAAGGACAAAAGTAAAAACCTGCAAACTTGGATCATAAGGCATAAAACACAAGCAATAAGTGTTTTTACTGTGACAGTAGTCCACATGAGAACAGTTTGCCCTAAGAAGTTACAGGATTTCCATCTTTTCAGCTGTTCAAGTGGTCACATCCCTGTGCCTCTTGATGTAATCAGACCTGTGTAGAACAGAGGTTTAGACTATATACCATCTGAATGTTCACACTCTGTAAGAATCTAATATTGTGGTTTATCTATTGTCTTACTCATTCTGAAATGCCTTGTTCACTGACTGCCAATTAATTAAACATTTGTAGTAAATAAATAAATTGCTTTAATCCTGATTTGATTTAAACCACGTCCATTGAGCAGTTTTTCCCACTGGCAGCTAAACACTGCACTACAATGCTTAAATGGTTTTTATTTTGGCTTTCTTCCAAGGGGTATTATTGCTTCTGGAATGATGCACAAGGGTCATCCTTTGATCTTAGTCAAACAATATCGCATTCTGGTTCACAGCATTTGAAAACCTTCTTGTTTCAGGATGTTAGGAAGCAGTGAGTTTTAAGGCACTTCTCTGTTCCACAGAGCTAATGGGTACTTTTAAAGTCCTGTAAAGACAGTGGACAGGGTTATGATACAGGAAAAGCAAAATTATAATGGAAATGACTAAACATATTCAAATGAGTATGCAACAATATAAATAGTATATATATGTTTTTGAGAAATATAGATTAGAAAATTAATTAAAACCAAAATTTAACAAGTTAATAAACTTTCAGTGTGTATAACTCTGTTCAGGAACCAAACTATTCAAAATTGTTACCATGTTTCTAAAGGCAAATGTTTATTAACTACTTGGTATGTTTCTTCAAGAACAACAAATGTGTGGACTTGCAGAGGTCCAAATAGTAGCACAGTAAGTTTTCAGCACCACACACAGTTAGACAAATCAATTACAGGTCTAACCACATGCTTTACGGCATTCTACAGTTAAGCAGTAACATAAATTCTGTCATTTCTGGTGAAAAATATGATGTTCATTTGAGAATAAGATAGTTATTTATTTTTTTCAACTCTACTGGAAGTAAATAAATAATAGATAAACAAATAAATAAATAAGTAAAGGCCAGAGAAAGCAGGAGAAGTTTACAATTTTTAGGCCTAGCTATTTTACAAAATGTGTCTCAGATATTTTTCTTGGTGTCGCTTTTTTTAAAATTGTCTGCTGTTAGAGAAAACACAGTACCATTAAAATGAATTAAATTATGTTTCCTTGTAACTGTAGACTGGATATTAAAGATAAGAAGAAATCCTTTAATCATTAAATTTACATTATGTGCTTATTGCAATATTAAATAATCTCATTTTCCCTTATAGCTGCAATGAGTTATTGTTACAAGAACTGAGAGAGGTTGTAGATCCTTGATGATGGCATGACTAGAAATTGTGCTGACATAACACTAAAATATTTTCATGTTTATTAGACATTTTTCTAGTTAAGCATACACATTTTCTGCATAATTTGTATTCATTAAAACAAGTAAACAAATCACCATGTCCCCAGGACATCTCTCCTGAAAGGCTGATACTTGTATTTTAACAACCAGCACAAACACAGTAAATATTCACATAAACTTGGAAAGAACGTAAAAATGCATTGGCTGCATTTTGACAGTGGTATATAACATAAAAATTGAACAATTTAAGAATTTTCTAAAAAATTCAGAAACCCACTTCTAGCATTCCCTAACTTTGTATGACATGCATGAGCTGCAGATTTCAGCTACAAGGCTGAGATCAGAGAATCTGAGAGGTGGATATGCAGTTGGTACTTTCAATGTGCCTGGAATTATTTTGTCCCCTCCACACTGCAAAAGACAAATAGAAATGTCCTTGTACACCTTAATTGAATATGCTGCTTTTTGTAACTGCCCACATCCCTTCTGAACTCTTCATCTGTGTCATCAACCCTGTAATGATGAAAACCACCGAATCAGAGATCTGGGAACCTGAAGCAACATAGAAAGGGTTATTCAAGACTAGTATTTTGCTTCTTTCTCTGATTTTGCTGATTACTAGCCAAGTCAAGGGGTATTTTTAGTGAAAAAGGGTAGATGCCAGATGTGAAAATTCATGTGCATGCTCATGTAGCAGGTACTGTACTTAGAGTATACTTGTGAGCATGAAATTTATTTAAAACCTATTGTTTCAAGGGACAATAGGTTTTAAATAAATGTGAACTGTGGACAATGACTTGGTCCATACTCATTTAGTGCTTTTTACACAACCTTATCAGTTTTCTCAGAAATTTCAGAATTATTAATAAATAACCATTAACCATTAACGTTTAAAGGAGAGGAAGCATTAGGCTAATAATGCACTCAGATGATTTTTATCATTGCTATTATGCAGTCCATTCCCAACAGAATTATATGAATAACAGATCAACTTGTTCTACCCTATCAGTAACAATACATGTTATTAATGACATCATCTCTTAAACAGATGACCATTGATATTCCTAGAGAAATGAAGATATATAAACGTAGGTTTTTAGGCAAATTATATTTGTCAAACATAGAAAAGTTTTATTACTGTGTAAAAAAAAAAATCTATGTATCATACAAAGAGGGTACTTACACTGGTAAGCATACACTTAAGGTGAAAACTTGAAGTCATTCCAGTGGAAGATTCTCCAAAATATTCATTTAGCAAAACAGTAAGCCTGCAGCAAGCGAAACCTTTGCATGCCTGTTTGATTTCCACAGCCAGACTATATTCAATTATCAGAACATGATACAAGTTACGAGTATCTAAAAAGGATTTAGGGTGGTGATTTATTCTACCCAACGTGGTAAAATTCGAAGGAAACTGAAACTAAAACCATCATAACCAAGCTAGGCAAAGAAGGCTTGAAGCAAGCCAAACAATTAATTTGATTAGATATGTCAGACAAAATTTATGTGTAACTGTTGTATTTTGCCAACATAAACAAACAACATATTTCACCTCCAAAGTAGAAAACATCTCCTGAATAAATCTGCAGAAGTACGGAGGCATGAGCAGACGAGGTGACATCATTGTCCACTCTTACACTGATACGATTCCTTTTGACAGAGAGAGATACAGAATGCCACTGGCCATTATTTAATCCAGCACCTGAAAGAAAAATAAAACGCCAAAATTTAGTACAAACTTCCACTAATTATAATACTATCTAAATGTTTTAGAGTAGAAAGGAGAAGGGACCAACAGAGCAACCATAGCCCACATAAAATCTCCAAGTGATAGTGAAATGAAAAAGAACTTAATAAGCACAAGCATCTTTTGTGAAGACAGAACCTTGTTTCACATTTGATAAATAAAAAATAAAGGTACTTCAGTGAATAAATATTAGTGTTACAGTACTATTGTTGTAGCCTAATTATCTGTAATACATCCATTTAACATAATGACTGAGAAGAGTATCCTCCCAATCTAAGGAGGTTATCATTAAGATATCATTGTGATGGCTGATAGAGTATTTTATACATAATACATATCTTTACTACACTGTTACAAAGGATTTCTTCATATTTTAAAATAAAAAGTAGTCATTATAGTACAACAAGGCAAAATAGCAAAATACTGTAGATGCTAAAAGCTTCAGTAATCATCATGTCAATGTCATAGTAAGACAATTTTTCTTTCAGCTGAATCTTTTATTGGAAGTGTATGGGAAAATATTCTGAGAGTTTAGCCACCACCACAAATTTACATTATCTCTGCCTGTGTAGGTGTAAGGTGCCACAAAACAATAAACCTGTAGCCCTGATTCAGGAAAGCACTTATGTATACCTAAATAAATTCTACACAGGGTGGCATGTAACCACATTACTATCTTTAAAAAGTGCTTAAAGTCAATCATGTTCTTGAGTGTTCTTCAGAATAGAGATACTTCTTTCAGTGAATACAACCTTTACATTAGGCAAAGCCTTTTCTTGACTGCAGAGTGCCTATGATTTGTGGTCTGTAATTTCCCTCTTGAAATGTCATGTATTTATGTACTCCTCTCTAGAACATATTGTATATGCTACAGTAACAGTCCATGAGTTAAGAGACTCATTGGAACAGAAAGAAAAGAAATAAAAAGAGAAAGATGAGAAGGTTCAAATAGCTAAATTACAGCATAACTAGGATCCATTGATTGTTGACTACCATAATCTAAATACAAGATTGTCATACAATGAAGAGATAAACCCTAAAAGAACATTGCAAACTCAGATGAACTATCACCTAGATAATATCTCCAATATTAGTCCTATATACCTTTTCTCTCATTTTTTCCTTACTTCAATCAGTATATTAGTGAACACATAACAATGAATCTCAAACATTTTGCTTTAGCTTCAGCCTCTCACAGGTACTTCAAGTGATTGATATTTTCCTCAGTCACATCTCTTCAATACATTATCTTTTCCTTTAGAAATCAAAGAATCATAGAATCATAAAGCATTTTGGGCTGCAGTGACCACTAAAACCAGTTAGTCCAATGTCCCTCTTTGCAGGGACTTTTTTTACTGGATCAGGTTGCCAAAAACCCCTTACAACATAAACTTGAACATTTCCAGGAGTGGAACATGCAAATACAACTTGATTCACTTTAAAATTGTTATCCCTTGTTCTGACACTACAGATCCTTGGAGGTAAAAAGAATAAAAATCTCCATTATAGGCCTTCTCTTAAGTATTGAAAGGCCACAATAAGGTCTCCCTAAAGCTTTTTGTTTCTCCAGGCTGAAAAACACCAACTCTCTCAGCCTGTCTTCTTGGAAACACTCCAGCCCTCTGATTATTTTCATGGCCCTCCTCTAGTCTCCCTCTAGATGGACCATGTTTTTATTGTGTTGGGGATCCCAGAGATTGACACAGTCCTTGAGGTGGGGTCTCATCTACCAGCACCCCCAAGTTCTTCCCAGCAGGCTTGCTCTCTATCCTTTCCTAGCCCAGCCTGTGCTGATACCGGGAGGCATTCAAACCCAGGTGCAGGAACTTGCATTTGGCATTGTTGAGCTTCATGAGGTTCACATGGGTCCACTCTTCAAGTCTATCAAGGGTTGCATACCTTCCCTAAAGCAAATCAACTGCACCACTCAGGTTGGTGCCATCAGCAATTTGATCTCACTACCTACGTCATTATTGAAATTTTAAATCTAGCAATTAACTCTGTCACTTTATTTGAATTTTTACAAGGATAACTGCTTTTAATTCTTAGTTGTGCATCCTACTTCAGTAGCTTCTTGTTCTGGTGGGTAAACCATATTAAAAACCTTGCAATATTTGACTGTGAAGGTAGGTAAGAGACGGTCTTAACACAAAGAATAGTATTTCAGACTATCAGAAGTTTTGGTTACTGGAAAATTCATAGCATGAATTTTGTACTTTTTGGTTTGTTGAATGTAGTTTATCTTACTGACCTGCTATATGATTTTGGAATGGATATTCTATCTCCCCTTCTTAGAGATTGGCATGGTTAGAGATACTCAACAATGTTCATGTAGCTCAAGATAAGACTTCCTAGAAGTCTCTTTTATTAAGTCTGGGAACTGAGGAATGCCATTGTGGGAGCACAAGACACTCTAACAAAAACTGTTCATTTTAGCCCTTGAATTGAGATCCATGACTAAATTCACATTTGCTTGTGTGGAGCCACTGAGTGGTACAACATCTCAGTGGAAGAGGCCAGCAGACTACTAACACATTCCGTCTAAAAATTATATTGTCTGCTGCTCTACTACAAGTTGGAAAAATGCTTAACTAAAAACTAGTAGGAAAAACAAAGCAATAAATTTTTTTAGCACATCATAAGGTAGCTATTAAACAAGATGTCCATTTATCCTCATTAGTTCCATAATTTTAAATCTAAGTATTAAAATAGGGCCTATGGGATGTCTTGCAGAAGAATGACACCTGACCTCAGGAACACATATTAAAAAAACCCAGAGTATATAAATTATTAGGAGATCAGTGAGAAAGAAAAAAAAAAGTTTAGAGGAAGTAATTTATAGATTACTCTGAAGTATAACAATCCAATCCCATGATTATTAACATCACTTAATTAAAAGCTGCATGGAAATTAAAAGCTGTGTAGAAATAGAGGGTCATAGAAGAAACTGAGTAATAAGATCTAACATTTAAACATATTGTAATTTAATTTGGTCTCATCATTCAAAACAAATTAACTTTGTGTTGGTTTCTCTTTTTTTCAAATCTATGTTATTTCTTTGCGAATATTTGA
Organism: Aleadryas rufinucha; assembly: GCA_013397815.1. Lineage (NCBI taxonomy): Eukaryota > Metazoa > Chordata > Aves > Passeriformes > Aleadryas > Aleadryas rufinucha. Next base: position 328,125 of record VZTH01010725.1, read on the forward strand.
TGTATGACTTGCAAAAGAGGCTACAAATGAAAGACATTAAGCAACCCTTCTGCAAAACAAAGATAGAACTTACTATAACTTAATTACTTATGAATTAACATGCTATTCTCCTCGGTTTTATATGGTTGAAGAAATTCTTAAAAGACACAGGATAATTAATTTAAGAGTTGTGCACAAGGAAATATGCTCCAATTTAATTATCAACTATCATGTATGTTTGTGTTGTGTGTGTGTGCGTGTGTCTGTGAGAAAGTCAGGTCATAAGTCCTTGCCTGTAGGGGAGCAAACCTGTCCAACCATCCATAATTTAATTACTCAATCTCCAAATGCAGACTTGAATTGCTTCAGTGATTGCTACAACACTTCAAAAACTCAAGGAAAAGTTTCCCATATGGTTTTGTTAGATAAATTCTTTCTCCAAAGAGAATAAGATGATTTAGCTGTAGCTTTTGCCTTCACAAACACAAACACCATTCCCCCTGTTAGACTTTAGGAAGAGAAAGCTTAACCTAGCATGAGAGCATTAAATTCTGTTTCAGCACAGAATGCCAAGATTTATTTTGGGATTTTTTACACTAATATTTTATGTATTGTGTTGCGGCTTTGAAACTGAATAAATTGCTCCATGTGCAAGTCTACCTACAGCTGTTAAAAGTGCTACCACGGTCAGCTGGTCTGTTAAAATGACAGTGCATGGCAACAGTTTCTTTAACATACATCACCTAATTGAACACCAATTGAAATAGCTCCTAAAAAGCCAAATTCATCACTGCCAACTACATAGCACTGACATTCTTACTAAGAAATTGACATTTTCAAATAATAAGCCTAGGGAAATCTCTTGTCATTAAAGTGGTACTCTTTGTGCATCAGTTATTTTAGATTATAAAAAATACCAGGGCTATTCCTATTATCACCCACAACAGGATCAAAGGATTTATATAACTTCCAACATTATCTGTGGTCATTAGAGGCTTACAGTCTTTTCCTGAGTTAAAATAAGCAACGGTTTAAAATTTTACTTGTAATCATTATACACCTGGAGACACACAATGAACTTCGCAGTCTTTCTCTCTCTTTCTTTTTCCTTCTCGTCTCTTCTCGTCTCTTCTCGTCTCTTCTCGTCTCTTCTCGTCTCTTCTCGTCTCTTCTCATCTTTTTTCTTTTTCTTTTCTTCCCTTTTCTCCTCAAGGGCATTATAATTTTTTAAGAGGAATTAAAGTAAGGAATCAATCTAAAAGAAACAGGGGCATGGAATGAAGATTAAGGAGACCTCATCTTCAAATCCTGTGGCTGTTTCTTTGCCCTGCTTGGTTCCGCTTTGCTCTCTCTTGTCTGCATTAAACTGCCTAATAAAGTTAGAGATCAATTTAAATCAGTTGATTCTTATTTTGTCTTTATACTTATAACTTGTTTGGCATTTCTCACTTTTTTTTCATTCTATAACTGGAACTTGGCTTCTTTTACACTGACAATATTCTGCTTTGTGAATATGAAATGGGAAATACATGCTTGTGTATGGGTCAAAATAAACTGAAGATCAAGTGACGTTCTGGATATCATAAATGTGTTTTCTGGATTCAGATTCACCGTTGCTTCTACAATATATTCCTCTAGTGGACTCTGGTCATCTTTGTCCGTACAGAAACCAGTCCAACCCCAGCCTTATTTCCTCATCTTCATATTTTCCCTGTAATCCCATTTATCCACTTAATCTCTATCGTGCAGTTTTTCCTGTTTTAGAACTCATCATATCATATCACATCATATAATCCATCTACAAGTAAAGGGCAAAATTCAATTTGTTAGCATAAATGATGAGAAGCTCTAGGGCAGCTGTGATACATGGAATGTCAGAGAATAGCACAATACTGATGAAGTGCTGCTAGGTGAAGGTGATGATATTATTGCATGATGACGCTACTGAATCTCAGAATTTCATGAAAAGCCTTAGAAGGTGGAGATGATGTTGTTTCCGTTCTGCTGTCATATTTCCTGAAAGATGGAGATTCCTGACTGGGCCAACAGTCTCCTTGTTCTCACATCAAGTGCCAACAGCACTCAGAAAAACTTAGGAGACTCTTTGTGAAAGACTTAGTCCCATTCCTGCCAGAGAGGAAGTTAGAGCTGGAATCTGCTTCTTAGAATCCCGCTTGAATACTCTCTAACACGACTGTACACCACTATAGTTGCTTCATCCTCTTGTCTTGACATACTTGTTTGCCAAGGGTGAAATTACTCATCAGAAGACTAGAAGGTACCAGCTTTCTGAAAATCTCTGTTTCACCCTATGGGATGCCTAGCAGTGCACTACCAAGGGTAGATGATCTAGTCTCAATTCAGTGTTTAACTACAAAGTGACCCTTTAGCTCTCAGGTATTCATATTCCTCAAGTTCCTTTTTTTTTTTTTTATCATAGACTTAAACTTGCCCTGGTTTTCTGAAGCACAATCTGGTATTGGGCATCCACTGTCCCAGTTTAATGGACATCTCTGCAATTGAGAACTCTAAAAAATAATAGACATCATATTTATAATGATGTATAACTTTATAAAAAAATTAGTAATTGGATACCTTTTGAAAGCACTGACAAATGGTGAAAAACATCTTAATGACTTAGCTTGACAGAGTAAGAAACTAAATTTCTTACACTTCACGACTTAAAAAGCTGCTTAGATTTCCCAGATTATACACATGAGCTGCACCTACTGTATGCATGTTAAGCTAAGGACTCAATTTTTCAGTCTATATTACTGCAAGTAATTTCTACTCACTCATGGGGAAAAAGGAATAGGTATGTTTGTGAGAAAAGAAAGCATTTAGAAATAATTGGGTGTAAAATTCACACAAGTAAAGCATAGTTGCACACATACCAGTCATGAAAGTAAATCAGGAAAGCAGGTACTAAGTGAAATAACTTTTAATTTATTTTTTTTTTAAATGCATAGGAGTCTTGGAATTTTTTTTCTTTATTTCTGTTACCTGCAGCAATGTCACTCAGTACTCTTCCTGTTTTATGAAGATTGATTTTGACTCTCCCATCACTCAGATACAAGAGGAAACCACCTGAAGACTGGTGCAGTTTACTGGATAATAGAAGTCCTTCCTTGTTCCAAGTGCGAAACTGAAAACTGACAAATACTTCATCTTGCCCTGATGTGCCTGGCAGTGCCAGGTAACTGCTGGAGCTCAGAAATGTAACAGGAACCACCTGTGGCTCTAAACACGAGAAGGACACGTTGCCCTAGAAAGCAATGAAACAAATATGGCATTAAGAAGAGTCATGAGAATTTCTCCATAGAAACTGCAGAGTTTCAAAACACAGTGTATAGTACTTGAATGTATTAGTCTAAAAATCAAACATGAACATCATCAGTTTGAGAAATGTTAACATAGTTGTCTGACCAGAACAGATTCATCTGTCTGAGCAAAGAGTGGCAAGGACCTTTGAGTGAATGAGGTAAATTCCCAAATTATGAGGGTGATTTAACTTCAGGAGTTAAAAAGACCTGCTTTGTTCCTAGTTTGACTCAGCCTCAGCAAGCATAAGGGATTTGACAAATTCTTGAATGTCAAATAAAATGCCACTGAATGCACATAAACACTTACGTGGGTCTAAATGCTTGGATGCAGAGAAAAATGTTGAGCTTGGCACTGATTGTTTAAGACAGTGTTAACTTTAAGAAAAAAACAATTTCCAAATTAATGCAATTGGAGATGTGCAGCAACTCCAATGTTTGTTTTCACAAACAGAAAATTTCCACATATAAACTCTTGCTATTTACAAGTGCAAAATACATACTTCTTAAATCAAGTGGGAATGTGTTTTCAAACAGGCCCATATGGACTAGATGATGAGTTGGATTTAGGCATCTAGCATTTATCTTGTGCTCACCTTCTTCTGAAGTAACTGTTTCTTAGGTATACGAGTGGTTGAATTTTTTGAGAAACTCTGAGAGTAACCTGCATCTGTACTTGTGTACTGAGTGATGCAGATAAGAAATTTGGAATGGGAATAATGCATTTTTTGCATCTGGGGCAAGAGTTAGTTAATACTTTATGGTGCTTGATAGTAGTACACTGCGCACTCTGGTATAATGGCTTGCTGACAGCATTTGAACTATAACTAATTTGTTCTGAACAAAGGATTACTAAAGATTAATGTCTTTGGAATTTAAAGTACACTTAATTTCTGTTCAACACAAAGAGGTTTTAAACTTTTAAACATACATAAAACTTTGACCTCATAGTAAAAAGTTTCAAAATCAATTTAAGAAAAATACTCACTAGTCTCTGGTGTGGCAAGGTATTAAAGTTTATGGGTTTTCATTTTCTTCAAGGAAAATATATAAATAAGTAAAAGCTTTGTCTTATGAACTCAGCTGCACAGAAGTGAATAGTCAGCTAAAGTGACACATAGTAAAAAGGCACTCATCAGATTAATACACCTTGTTAAATGCTAAAAGCTGGCCATTTGCAGATTCCCCCAGTAAAGTGCCTATTTAACAGGGATTCTGAGGTAACAGAGATACCTTCTATAATATTTACATTATTAAACATCTCCTAAATAGTTTTAAAAGTAGCACAACAATTGTAAACTCTGTGGTAACAGAGATACTTTCTATAATATTTACATTATTAAACATCTCCTAAATAGTTTTAAAAGTAGCACAACAATTGTAAACTCTGTGGTAACAGAGATACTTTCTATAATATTTACATTATTAAACATCTCCTAAATAGTTTTAAAAGTAGCACAACAATTGTAAACATTTGACATGAAAATAATAAAATTTTCTCTTACAAATAATTTCACAGTTCCCCTTCCACTAGTCCACCCAGACCCTACTATAATTGCCCATTCTCCAATATTCATTAGCATCATGGACAGACTACTATGCAGAGGTACCAGTTTAGTTAATTTTGGAATATTTCAGGTAAGTTTCATATGAAAAGAGATGCCTCTCATCCATTTTTTCTGTGACAGAGAACCAAACTTGATGCTTCATATTCTGAACAGAAATCCAAGTTAAAATATTTGGATCATGAAAGCATTTAATATATTTTTAATTATTCTGAGCTGATTTCTATGATATCTCTGCATTTCCTTCTACTAAATAAGTACATGTTGCAAATAGAGATGACCTTTGTTGTACTGGGGGGAAAAAAAAAACCAAACAAAACCAACAGCAAAGGACTTAGTAAAATTTCTAGAAGCCTTTTGTAACACAGAAGACATTTGTTTGGTTATTAGAACTGCTTCTCTAAAAGGCAGGAATTTGGATAATATGACTCTTGGCCATGTCTCAATAAATGCATTAAACCCACCAACATAAACTACAGGTCTTCAGACAAAGGTCAGTATAAACTGAAAACCAGAACTTATCTATCCAAATTATAATGCTCCGGACAAAGCAAAGTGAATCAGTGCCCTCAGCAATAAAGACCTTTAAAAATGTACTACTGGTGTTCTTATCAGCCAGGCACATACTCTTATTACTGTGGTACAAAGCCACAGATTCGGTGGTTTCTGAAGCATCTTGTTACCCATAGACTTTTGTCCTGCAGTTAGATACCGTACAACACTGTGATTCCGGAAACAACTAAATATCAGCTAAAGACCTCATGAATAAAACACATTTGCCTTTTCTACCAGAATGACTCTATACAGCGTAAAAAGAAAAACAGAGCAACTTGGTAATTACTTTATTTTTCTTTCATTACCTAACATGGATTTTACTAAACTGTGTGGTGATAGGTTGGATTTGAAAGTGGTTGTGGTCTTTTTCTGTGTTTTACTTATATCTTCTTTCTTAACTATAAATCTCTTACCACAATGTAGATCTGAGATTTATGCCTCCTGGCCAGGTCAATAATGTTCACTCCATTATAATGAATATTTTCAAAACACCCATGAAAGTTCCTGTGTGATAATGTCCCTGATTTTCCAGGCACTGGGATCCCTCCAAAGCTGAGCTTAGAAAGAGAAGAGAAATCAATAATGCTATTGAGTAATTTTTTAAGGAAAGAAGTTGACAATACTGTAAGAGCAGAAGTCAAAGACTGGCCTATAATGAATCTGCTACTTCTTGTGTATTTCACTGTATCACATCTACATATTAAAAGAATAAGCCAACAAAAAATTAGGATGCATCAAGTCAAATTTATGTAGTAAATTATTATGACATTTTGGCTTTTTTTTTCCTTCTTCCAATGTCTCTTAGCAGTGTGTTGAATCAGTTTTCAGGGTCCATTACAGCTGCAAAATCAAGAAGAAGGACAAGGGCCAGGTACATGCAGACTATGCAAAACAGCGTGAAAAGGAAGGAGAAAATTAGCAACAATTTCTTAAGAAACTTGAGCCTAACTTCTCCACTCTGTGCACACCATAACTACCATAATAGAGAACAAGAGTGCATCAAATTACATTATTCTAGGACAGATTCGAAACAAACTAAAGGAGGTACATCTTCCCTTTCAAAATGCTTAGGCTGTGCAGTTCCTTTGTATGGTGCTGTAAAGTTACTCAGTTTCAAAAAGAGATTGGAAGATTTAATAAAAATAAAAATCCATTGAGAGCTACTAAATTCAAGAATTTAATTCTGTCTAAGTAAGTCCCTGTCCTAAGGGAAAAGCTGTTAGAAAGCAGTAAATTATTTTAGAAAAGCATTGCCACAAGGATGACCTTACTTCTGCTCTAGTCTATGTTTTAACTCTTAGACACCATCAGAAATGGGATGGCAGCATAAGTGAACTTTTGAGCTCACATATTTCAAAGCTGTTCTGGACAACACTGTATAAAAGGTCAGTCTAAACTATTAGCTTTTTAATTTTAAAATTTTACTTGAGGTTTAAAATAATTCTAACAAAAAAAAGCAACCAAAATAAAATATACCATATTTCATTAAGTTATTAATTAAGTTATTAAATTAAGAAAATTTTATAGTCAGAAATGCAATTCTAAATACAGTATTTTGTTCTTTTTTGAAATTTTTTATGCTTTCTTTTTACTTCTATTAGCAACACACACTTCAAACCATAGTATGTGGAAGAGAGGAAAATTTAATTTGCAATATTGATCGATTTAGTAAAAGAAATCTATTTTTCAAACAGCTATTCTCTCTCTCTCTTTCCTTTTTTTTTAATTTGTATGATCCTCCAAACTTTGATATTATGATTTACATTCAGAAATTCTGAGCACATATTTTTGAAATGGAATAGTGCAGACACAGAACAGCATGAAATCTCACTCCAAAATGCTTAAAAATTGTAACGAGTACAATAAAGTCTGCGGGTTCCAGACGTTCTGCTCTATCACTCATTGTCTTATCCAACAAATAGTATAGGGCAAATATAAACCAACCAGTCATCACATTACAACTGTGAAACAGTGGTATTTTTAACCACAGGCAGGAAAATTTCACAGCATATTACATCTACTACTTTTCATGAATCTACTATTTGTGCAAGCAAGATTTTTTCACAGTATAATTTGCAGATCTAAGTTGTGATATAAACATTTCTAAAATGGTTTTATGCTGATTTATTGCAATTTATCGTTTTATATTCATAACATTAATATTCATTAAATAATAGCATTGAGTTGGCTCTCATTCATTATGTTTACAATATTGTTTATCACATTTGCAGCTCTACTGAAACAAAGGTATTAAAATAATGAATTCTGAGATGAAGAAGATGGTCTTTTGAAAATACTGAGTGGAGAGTCTAGTGGAAGATTAGTACTCCAAGAGCATTTCTTTTTCTTTGATTCATTCCCTTAACAGACAGAAAATCCCCAAGGTCTTAAAGACTACAAACTTCCTTAAGTTCTGTTTCCTTTGCCTGTTTCAATGCATTTGCATAATAAAGGTAATAAATGTAATAAAGGAAAGATAATTTTCACACCTCATAATCAAGGTCCAAATAACTGAATTCTCCTTTTGCATGAAAATGATGAGTGTGTTTATCCACTGTAAAGTTTACTTGATTGTTAAAATGCTCAATGAGAACAGAATGCCAGTGTTGATCATCCAAAAGGCTGCCCAGCGTAATATTAATTTGGGCATTAGAAGGATGAGTTTTAATATCACCTTGAAAGAAGAAAAATAAAAACTATTAATTTCATTCAAAAATATAATTATTCAAAAATATACCGCTAGTTTATCATACTTTATACATTAAAATCCACTTAACAGTTTAAGAGAAGTTTTAGTCAAATAATGCCTAATAACTACGTCAGACTTTATGAGACTGTAGCTGTTACCTAAATTAATGAATAGGGACAGCTTCCCTTTAGTTAATTCCAGGGTGATGTGGTCTCCATTTTGTCCTTCTCTGTGGAGGAGAATTCCATCACTTTGCATTGTCTTAAACTTCAGAGAAATCACATCTTTCAGTGCATTAATGAGTTTTTTATTTAATGTGTAAATTAGACAACTTTTCCCATCAAAGCCAACCACCTCAGACCCTAGAAGTAAAGAAATGAAAGATAATGTATAATGCTATGTCTAAAAGAAACAGTTGCATGTTACTTCAACATGATATGAAGTCCCATTACTAACATCTCTAGATCCACTTCTGCCCAGTAAATCATACTTTATTTCTTCCCCATACATTAAGACTGTCATGTTTTAACGATGATAGTATAACTCAAAAATAAAACCAGGTGAGAAGAGATTGGGCCTCTGTTCAAATCTAATACTGTTCTCACATGCTGAAAGGTAGGTCTTCCTTTTCTTAGAGCTATAACTTACTTTGACCATTTCTGTTCCTGTATTCTTAGGCTGAAAAGCTCTATTAATTTACCTGAAATTCATTCCAATTAACAAAATCAAGACCAAAAAAA